>PVJD01001552.1:0-259249 GCA_004026545.1 Mormoops blainvillei | reverse complement strand
TCCCTTCCCTTCCCTTCTCTTCATCTCTCCTCTCCTCTCCTCCCCTCCCCACCCCTCTTCTTCTCTCTCTCTATCTCTCCTTTCTTTCTTTCTTTCTTTCTTTCTTTCTTTCTTTCTTTCTTTCTTTCTTTCTTTCTTTCTTTCTTTCTTTCTTTCTTTCTTTCTTTCTTTCTTTCTTCTTTTTTTTGAAAGAGAATTCCTAAATTGTCTTTGAGCAGGACTTGCCCCTGGGGAATGGGTCATGGGTGAGGAGAAAAAAATTTTGACCTTTAAATGTCCTTTTTTCCCCCCTGGCTTTAGAGTTTACATTTGCAGGACAGTAACTTCTTGGTGTTCTATCTGGTCTCCCCAGCCAGCCTCTTGAATGCCTTAATGGCCTCCCTGTGTGCTTTTTATGTGTAGTAGCATGAAGAATGTGCCTCTGTCTGTTGGTGGAAATTAGTAAGGATTGGTGTTTGTGTGTGGGGGGGGTGTATACATGTATGTGTGTATGTGTTTACATGCATGTGGGGGTTTATGTGTGTATGTATATGTTTGCATATATGTGTATATGTGATATGTAAGTATGTTTGCATGGGTTCCATATATGTGGTTATGCCTGTGCTTCTATGTGGAGGAGTAGAGGCATGTGAAGGCTATGAATTTGGTAAACCTGGAGAAGATGTTCTGATTTAAAGGCTCAGCTTCGGCAGCAGTCCCTTGCCCCACAGAGGTTGGACATGCTCTTTCCAGCAGCAACACAGCTTCTGCCATGGGCAGCCTCCCATTGCGGGGAACCTCCTGGTGGTCAATGTAGTAGACCGACTTTCCTCAAGAGCTTCTTTACCCTTCAGAATGGAACAACAAAAGACCCTCCATACCTTGCCTTCCCGAACCAGGTGTTTGTGCATTACCCTCTCCCTGCACCCCTTTCCCATACCCCTGGGTAGGGAGAGAAAAATTGGAGCTGGGGAAATACTCAAAGATGATTTCCAAAAGCCTCATTTGACCCAGGAAGAAGGTGTTCCCAGTTCCTCCTACTTTCCCAACACAGCCTCGCTTCAAACTTCATACTGGGAGAGAGATGGGGCAGGGGTCATGGAATCCTTCAGGAGGTTACTTGGGGAATCGAAACAGAACAAGGAGCAGCCATCTTCATCTTTGCAACAAAGAAAATGACTGGGTTTTATGAGACCTAAGTGAGTTCTTTTACTGGTTTTTGCCTCTAATCAGCTGTGGACAACTCCCTTCCATTGTCTCAGTCTTGGTTTTCCTATACATGAAACCAAGGGTTTGGATTAGATTGGTGGTTTTCAAATTACCATCATGGAGTCCCAGGAGTCTTGGAAATGCCTTTGAGGCCTCAGGGGTGAGGAAGAGGGAATATTGGTGCCAAGAATCCAGGGCTCCAGGTTCCCATGTCTACTACACCAGCACACACTCTTATGTATCTGTTTTATATGTAGGATTTGACCCCAAATTTTATCTGAGACAAGGATATCACCACTTAAGAAAAGCCCAAGTGCCCCTGGAGGACAGAAGGGCCTTGGGTAGCTCTCCCTGGAGGCCCCAGGAACTTGGAGTTCACATTCTGGCTCTGGGGCCTGTGTAACACTCACAGATGTAGTCCTGGCCCTTGAGAACTTATGATGCAGGTCAGCAGGTAGAGCTCAGACACAAACAAGTTGGAGCATCTGCCCTGTTACACAGTAGTAGCTGTAGGTAAACATCAAATCATAGAGGGCAGAATGCCAGGCTGAATGGAATATTAGCAATCTCATCTGTCTCCTCTTCACCTTGCGGATAGGAAAGAAGCCAGAGAAAGGAAGGGATCTGTCCAAGCTTGTAGAGTTTGAGCAAGAATCCCCCTAAGTTCTCTTCCAGTATTTGAGAAAAGCATTGAAGGGATAGGATTCAGAATATGTGTGCTTTATAGGAGCTTTCAGGGAAGAACTTCTGATCCATTGAAGTGACTTTAATGGTGGGAACTTCATGCAGTGTGCCATCAGCATAGGGGCAGACAGGAAGGAGTGGTGCTAACCAGCCAGGAGACTGAGATGGAGCAGAGCAATTTGTCTAGGCCTGGCTCTACTGGAATATCAGAAGTCGGGGACATTGGCACAGAGTGGAGTTACATCAATCCTGGCATATTTTGAAGGCATCCCCTTCAGATCTGAACATCAGCTCCCACACAGCTTTTTACAAGGAGCTCTGTCCAGAACCTGTTATACAGGCTGGCTGGTGAAAACCCAGGTGAGATCATCCCAGACCTATTGTGGTTAGCTACATGAAGCTATAAATGATATAGGGCTGTGGATATTCACCTGCTGGACCTCAGTTCTACCTATAGACTCTGAGCAGAGGCAGTGTTGGGGCCAGGTCACTTAGTGTGGCAATATGAAAATCCTTCCTCCGCTGGGCCCGAGATCAGAATATTTTCATTTCCACTCTAAATGTCACAAGGGGCCCAACAGATATCTGGTTCACCATCTCTGCCTCTGGACATTTCCCAGGCTAGATTAGCCTGATAAAATTACAATGTACATGCGCATCCTTTCCTGTGTCTGTCCCAAATCCCTCCTGCTGCATTCAGTTAGGATGTATTCCTCCTGGTGAATGGCTGCCTGCTCTGCAGCCACCTGCTTGGCTTCTGCACCCACCAGTGTCCCTTCCTTGTTTTGGCTCCAGGCTAGATTCTCAGTTGGCAACATGGCAAGCCACGTGTGGAGGAGCACTCAGCCCAGCATCACTCTGCAGGCATAAGCGCCCTGCTCCTCAGTGAGGCTCAGACTTAGCACCTCGACCACTCTTCCAACTCCATCATTTGGCTCAGTTTGCTACTCTGACCATGCCCCATAACTTTGCTTCTCACCTCATTGCCTTATTCCTCCATGAAGCCTGAGTTACCAGGCTGCTGGGCATGGGCAGTCACTGGTCCTGCAGCCTTAAAGGCTGTGCTGGTGTGGTCAAGAAGGTTCTTTGGATAGATGACAGTGACTGGGGTTAGGAAGCCAGGCTAAAGGTCTGGGGTGTGATAGAGGGGCTGGGATCACTTTCCCAAGAGATTTTGGGGGAGAACTCTTGTCCTGGGACAGGGTAGGTAAGAAAAGGAGGTGGGATGATTTCTACGGGTGTTGAGGGGGAAACAACAAAATACAAGAGGCTTAGAGTCAGGAGGCAGGTGAGGAAAGGGACAAACAAATGGGCAAGAGACACACTAGTCTTTATCTATGTGCTAGGAACTGGCCTTGGCATTTACATGGTTGCTGCTGACAACAGTTCCACCTGGTGGGGGTTACCACACTGATTTTATAGATGAAGAAATAGGCTCAAAGATGTCAAAAATTTACCCAAAGTTACAGTACTGGGGACTGGCAGTGCTGGGATTCAAACTATTAGTGTCTCTGCAGCCCAGGCTGTTCCCTCTCCACTATTTTAAACTTTATTTTCATAGGATTGGCAGGCTGTCCTTTGAGACCCTGAGTCCAGTGGCTTCTAAAAGCCAAACTCTGCCCTGAATTGCCTGATGAATTGTTAAGACACAGATACCTGGGCCTTACCCCAGGAAGTTCCGAATCAGGAGGTCAGAGCCTGGGATCTTTATTTTTAATACTCCCATGGGAATTCTAATGCGTTGCCAGGCTGAGAATCAGGGATCTAGTTCAATTTTGCCAGCAGGAAACCAAGGCCTGGGGAAGTGGGTGACTTCCTCAAGGGTCACAGCTTATCTAGAGATGACCTGGGTGATGTTCTTCCCACCCCATTTTGTCCCTTTCCTGCCTTAACACCCGAGGAAGCAGAAGGAAGGGTAAGCCCCAATTAAGCAGACTAATAATGGGCCTGTTGACATCTCAGTGGAAATGGGGAAATCTATCTAGAATTTTAGATTCTTATCCAGATAATTACCATTTGTCTGAGAGTACAAATTTGGCAATTAACTGGATCATTTGACAAATGTCACAGCCAACGGCCCATGTTGTTAATTTGACCAGAGGAAGATCATGACCTGATCTCCAATCTCCCCTCCCTTGAGGGCAGTACAAGTACACATGTCAAGGAAAACATACAGGTGTGTCTGCACCTGAAGGCCCCATCCAAGCTGAGACACCACCAGCTGCTGTGCCACTTTCTACTTTCAAGGAAATCTCTGATCTCAAGGCTGAGTGGCCCACACAGGGCCTATCCCAGGCACCAGGCCACCAGACAAGTATGGAAGAGCGAACAAAAGAGGCACTGAGGGACAGGCCTGAGCAGGGTGAAAAGAATGAAATGGGGAGAAGGAGAAAGCTGGGAGGGAGGGGTAGGTAGGGAGCTATGTGAAATTGAGGCTCCATCAGACATTAAGGACTTTAATCACCTACCAATGGAGGAGGGAGAAAGGGAGAGAAGGAAAGATAGCTTGGGTCTTAAGTGTCAATGAAAAGGGTATGGGGAGGAAAGGGGAAACAATAAGAGAAAGAGATGGACTCACCTGTGAGGTGGGAAAGGCTGGGTGAGCTGAAGTAGCAGTAGTGGAGGGAAGGATAATGTCCTGGAAGGTACAGAAAACAGCCTGGAGGTTAAGAGGCCACATGATAGAATCAGAGTGTCGTGGCATCTTGACCTCACCACTTTCCAGCTGTGAGAACTCACGTAAGCTATGCTGTCTTTCTAGACCTTGGTTCTTCATCTTTAAAATGGGGATAACATCACTTACCTTCACAGTGGGTTTTGCAGATTAAAGGAGAAATGCCTGCCGAATAGTAGGCGCTCAGTAAGACAAATAGTGTCCTTTTATCCCTAGTGATACAGGAGAACCCAGTATCTTTGTAGTCTTCCTACAAAGAAAATAATGTTACATTATTTTCTATATCCTGCCCTTTCTAGCAGGGGTATTGACCAGAGGTAAACAGTTGCTTGAGAGATCTTCAGAGGTCTCACCCCAAACCCTCCTCATCCCAGAGGTAAGAAAGGAATGCTCTAGCAACACAGAGTTTCCAGTTTAAGGTCCCTTCCAAGATCCCACTGTGTTCTGAAATTCTGGTCTTGCAAGGCATGCTGTGGGAACCAGGCCCCCTCCCAGCCTGTGTCCAGCTTCCTTAGCATCCCAAAGAAATGACTATTCTCTTTATACTAACTGATTCTTCAACTGACTACTGCAGACAGTGTGTCTCCAATTTTGACTGCCCTCATGTGGTTCCAGACCAGCCATCTCCCCCTCCTCCCCTGGTCATTGGTAGACACCTCTCCATACCTCAGCTAGCTATACAGTCCTCCCTCCCTCTTATACAGGATGCTCTCCCAGGGGCTGACTCCCTCTGCCCCTGGCCTAGGCTTTTCTATTTTTCTAAACCTCATTGGATTCCCCTTCATCTGTGCTCAGTTGCCTTCTTCCTTCCTCTTGGCCAGTGAATCCATGCTTGTCTGGGTGTGACCTTTCCTCACCTTCAGGCCTTGATGCAGCCTCATTCCTCCCCCCACCCCCACTAGCATCCAGAAGGTCCCCCTGAGCACTTCTGATCACTCCAGACACTTGACTCCTCTGGCCTTCACATTTTCTGGTCAAATCTCCCACTTACAGGTGGTTAGTCCACCCTTACCCCCTTTTTCCTACCTTCATTCTGGTTCCCCCAGTATCCTCCAAACTTTAATTATCCATGATGAAGCCTCTACTTTGCATCTTTGGTCTAAGTCTCAAACTCCTGGCCTTTCTACACACACTTCACTCTGTATCCTGACAGTATACACATTACACCTGGATCCCCATGCAGTGACACATGTTGTGCTCATCACTAAACACCAAGATTTCACCTGATCACACTTGTCCACTCCCCGTACTTACATGTGCCCTGCTGGTTTGCCTGCCACACTGCACTTAACCCTCTGATGCATGAAAGGTGCCACAACAGTGACACTAGGATCTCTAATCAGTTCTTTCTCCATACCAGGCATCTTCTGAGAGCTTTACTCCTTGATCCTAGTTCATCCTACAGCCTCCTTGGGAGGCAGTCCTCTTCCTACCTCCATGAAAGATGAAGAGACTGAGGCATAGAGAAGTTAGGTACTTTGCAAAGACCAACTGCCTGGAGGTGATGGAAACTGGATTCAAGTCTTTGACTTTCCAGTCCTGTGCTCTGGATGGCCTCCCTCCTGGGTTCCACCAGGCCTGAGGTGGGAGTATGTGAACTTTTATTCTCTGCTTTCCTGTCTATCAAAACTTGTTTAGGGGATGGTGAGGTGGGGGTGAGAAACTTAAGTGCCAGTTCCTCTACCCCTGAACCAGTGGGAAGTAGGCCTCCAGCTGTCCTGTCAACCTCAGGCCAGTGCTGGAGTTCTCTAGGGATGGAAAAGTTGCCTGGGACAGACCTGTTGTCCAACCTCTTGGTCCCTTCCTCACAGCTCCGATCTGCCTAGCAGGACCAGACTTCTTAGGGCTCTCCAGGACCCCGGCTTTGCCAGCCTCTGTGTTCTGGACTCTTGAGCTCTACATGTTCAGACAGTGTGAGGGCTGAGCCTCTGTTGTCCACAATGGGATCTTATTTCCTTTGCTCTCTGCCTTCCCACCACTGTGGCTGTCGGCAGCTGGCTTCTCCTCAGCCTTTTTCCAGAGACCTGGCCAAATCCCCATACTCACTTTCTTTTATTCCCTCCCCTTGGCAACAATTTTCCATCTCCGGTGAGGCATTTTTCATGTTGTGGGAGTTCCAGCTCATTGCTGGAAAGGCAGATGCTTTCTGAGAAGAACATATAGTCTCCTAACTGGAACACCCAGGGGTGTGTGTTGTGTTGGGAGGTGAAATCAGTGACTTTCTGTTGGGGAGCCTGCCCCAGGCCTTTTCTACCTTCTCCACTAGTACCCCAGCTCTCTGGGCACCTTTTCCAAACAATCAAAGGAAGCTCTCTCCACCATCAGTTCACTTCCCTGGGCGTCTGCAGCAAGTTCTCCAACAGCAACTCCTTTGGTGATGTGAAATGTTCAGGAGGTGTGACATGTGGGGATATCTGTGCCCAGCTACTCAGGACTCCTTTCTTATGGAGCTCATATTTCTAGTTGTTTGTGGCTTCCTTGTCTTGGCTATTCTTGTGGGTTCCTCGAAGAGATGGCTGGGGAAAGGAGTGACCTTTGTATTTAAAACCCACTGTAGCAAGGAACACTGGTGCACTCCAATGCTTTCTAAATGACTTGGTTTTTCTGTCTGTCAGGTGGAAATCACCCACCTGTCTTCCAAGCTGGAAGGTGCTTTCAGGGCATTAGTGGGGAGCCCAGCAGAAAAAAAAGAGGTGCCTCTTGGCTTGCCTGAATTGAATTGAACTTAGCTTCATGCCTCCCCTTTTGTCTCTATTGTAGCTGCTTTTCAGTGTAAGTCATTTTTCCAAATGGAAGGGAAGTATGGATGTAAGAGCTCACATCCCAGCACCTTCCTGATAAATCCTCTTTCCAACCATCCTCAGACCCCAACAGCCCATGTTCTCCCCATGAGCAGTGATCTGTAGAACCTCTCCTGCTCTTCCTGAATCTATCCATCACTACATCACTCACTAAATAAAGTTTCCTGCCCTAAATAAAGTTCCTATCTTGTCCAAACTGAAGATTGCATTCTTTTTTTCCACAAACAGGTTTATAGCTGTGCCTGCCCAGACAGAGTCCCCACCAGCAGCAAACCTGGCTCCAGCTTGCAACATAAGCCCCACGTCATGCCATAGAAATGTTACACACTGTTTCTGCCATGGGACACTCCCTGGGCTGGGCTGGGCTGGGCTGGGCTGGGCCAAGCTAGGCTGGGTCCCCTTCAATCCCTTAGCTTGAAGGAGGCAGGAGCTTTACCCCCTCTTCCCAATGGCCCCAGGTCCACTGAAAGGAGTGGGAATCCCATAAATGGGCCTTTCTCTTGCTCACATTGGGTGAAGGGGAAATGCAGAGGTTTAGCCCTTTTAAAGACATGGCTTGGATGTCCACCCCCAGAGGTCTGACTTTACAGTGAGACAATGTTTTGGATTCTTGGCAACTAGCATGGTGCCTAGCTTAATTGAGGTCCCAGTGAGGGTTTGCTGAATGAGGGGCTGAATGGATGAGTGAGCTCTGCCAAGCTTACTCTGCTGGTAGGCCCCCTCCCCTATTCTTCCAACTCTTTCCCCTGACTTTTCCTCCAACTCTGGCCTTTCCCTACAGACAGAGCTATCACTGCAAAAGGAGCAGCTACAGCTCAAGATCATTGAGATTGAGGATGAAGCAGAGAAGTGGCAGAAGGAGAAGGACCGTATCAAGGTAAGTAGCTCTCAGGCCTCGCCCTTACTGTACTCTTACCCAACCTGTCCTTCTGGGAGGAGGAAGACCTCCTGTTTAAGGGAGGCCCACATTTGCATCCCATACTTGTTTGTTTCTGGATTTTCCCACTTGCTTGAACATTCCTACCAATTTCTCTTCTAAGTCTGGGTCAGGCATCCAGGTAGAATCTTGTCTATCACCTAACACTCATTTTACATTATGCCAGGAAATAATGACCTAACAACCTGTCTTCAAATTTCCCCATTGTATGCTCTGCCCACCAGACTACCCAGATACCAAATACTTGCCATTTCTCCTTGTACCAGTATGGCTAGAGGTATGTCTGCCATGGTTCAAGTAATTGCAAACCACCATATTAAATTATTGACTCATGACCCTGACCACATAAACATCCCTTGATTCACTTTCTAAATGAAATTTGGTCCTGGTTGAGGTTTCATTGAGCATAACCTGACTCATGCAGGCACTTTGGGGCCCACAGCATTGCCCAAGGATGGAGTGATTAATAGTAGGGAAAGAGCCACAGATGGATTAGGCAAGGTGGGCTGTAAAATATCTGGCCATCTCTATCAAAAATTGGCATCTCTTAATGATGGCTTGAATGAGAATTTTGACCAAACAGGTTTGCTGGGCTGGGACAACCTAACTGTGTTGGGAACCTAAGGGTACATAGGGAGTAATTAAAAAACCATAAAGAGGTTTTTCAATTACTGAAACTCTCCTTCCTCTATCTTCTCACTCTGGACCTAGAGTTTTACCACCAATGAGAAGGCTGTCTTGGACCAGAACTTTCGGGACCTGGTGCGGGACCTGGAGAAGCAAAAGGAGGAAGTGAGGGCTGCACTGGAGCAGAGGGAGCAGGATGCTGTGGATCAAGTGAAGGTGATTGTGGATGCTCTAGATCAAAGGGCCAAAGTGCTGCATGAGGACAAGCAAACCAGGGAGCAGCTGCACAGCATCAGTGACTCAGTGCTGTTTCTCCAGGTAACAAGCACCTCTTTCATCATTCAGTCCCACAGTCCTCTCATCCACTTTCTCAGACCCTCATTTATTATCTATCCATACTCCCATTCATCCATCATTCATCCATCCAAGCTCCACTCCATCTATCCACTTAATTTTTCTATCCAAGCCATTTCCCTACCTAACCCAAAGATGGCACACAAAAATCACCTTGTACCAATTTCAATTAATATGCCTCAACAGTGCCCCCAACACAGTAGAAAAAGTTCTGTGATTAATTAGTGATGACTTCTTTGGCTATGGGATACTGGCAGGTAAGTGTTGCTTATTTGTTATCTTTGATCTTGTCTATTTATCTATTCATCCATCCACCCTTCTATCTACTAGCATGTTTTGGGTACTACTGCATGCCTAGTCCTCTTATTAGGTGGTATGAAGAGCAGAAAAATATAAGACATGATTTTTACCCCCCAAAAGCCACATCTATCTGGGAATATAAGACATGTACAATTAGAGAACAGTGTATAAGAGTGTATAATTAAATGATAAAACATGATTCAGGAGATAAGTGCCTTTGGAAGCTCTGAGAAGGGCAAGCAGGCTTGAGTAATCTAAGACAGCTTTGTGCAGGAGGTAGAATTTGAACAGGCTCTTGAAGGCCCATTAGGATTTGAGAAGAAATAGAGATTCTCTGGTGAGGGGTAGGGGAAAGGAGAGGCATAAAAATGTTGGGGCAGGATTGAGCGTGGCATGTAAAGGTGGAGATACCAACATGACCAATACACAGTGCTCTACTAATTCTTTGCATTTCTTTAGCGCTTTCACTCCCACAGTCTTCACAGCTCATGTTACTCTCCTAAATCCTATAAGATAGACATGATGTACCCAGTGTTGGAGGTGAGGACCATGGAACCATATATCTCACTGCTAGTGCTAACAGAAATGTTAGCATCTAGTGGATTTTAGTCAAACCCTTTCATTTTAGAGAAGAAGAAGCTAGTGTACTCAGTAAAGAGAAATGGGGCTAGTAAATAGCAGAGCTGGATCTAGAAGCCAGTGCCTCTGGATCCCAGTGCTGAGTCCCCCAGCTGGGCTGTGACAGTCCCCTACAGAGGAGGATCCCCCAAAGCTTCTAAGGACCTCAGAGGTTAATGGCTTCTTTCCTTTCTCGGCAGGAATTTGGTGCATTGATGAGCAATTACTCCCTTCCACCTCCCCTGCCCACCTATCATGTTCTGCTGGAGGGGGAGGGCCTAGGGCAGTCACTCAGCAACTTCAAGGATGACCTACTCAATGTGTGCATGCGTCACATTGAGAAGATGTGTAAGGCAGACCTAAGCCGTGACTTCATTGAAAGGAACCACATGGAGAACGGTAGGTCCCCTCTTGGGGGCAGACCCCAAGGCCACGGGCATTTTTCTTCTAGGCCTATCTTTGCTGCCTGGTACAGGTTGGCACCCACCAGCTGACCCCTCATTTTTTCCAGCTGCCTATTGCGCCTAAGGTGTTGGTACTAGGATTCAGAGATTGTAGCCCCTCATTGAACTTGCTGCCATAGTTAGGCATCTATTACAAGGGGCCTCCAGGGCAGGGAACATCTGTGAACTGGCTGCCCATATGTCTCTGCTCTGTGGTCTTCCATCAAACTCAGGGACTGGTCTCATTCAGATCAACACCAGATTGTCAGGCGCAATCCAGCAGCTGTGTGTATGCTGCTACTTGTAAGGGCCAGACTTCCAAACTGGTAGCTTTTCAGGCTCCAGTAAATGTGACCTGGAACTGTGCTTGGAGGGAGAACTTGCCATGGCTGTGTTGAGTGGTGTTGAGCCTAGAGGCTGGGTTTGGCCTGGGACCAGGCTGGGGACAGTGGAACATAGCATGCTTCAGTGACTCACCAGCTCTTTTTCTTTCCTGAGTCAGGCTGCACCCCACAGAGGCCAATCTCACAGAAAACCTCCGAAACTGAGAAACTGCCCTGTTAACTCTTTTCCACCAGTCCCAGCCAGTCCTTTTAGTGCCTGAAGCCTGGACACTTTCCTCAAAGCCCCACCCAGTGCCTAAGACAACACAGGCCTTGAGGACACAACTTGATTAATGAACTCTGGCCCCAGACACACCAAAGGAAGTTACCCTTGCGTTTGGTCCCCAGATGAAGCGTATGACTTTTGGGGGATGAGAAGGGGATAATAGTGTGCAGAAGCACCAGGGTTTAGCAGGACATCTGTATATTTTGGAGATGGTGACATCACACAGTGTCCCCGTGAAACTGGGGGACATTAAGTCACACCTGAAGACTGATAAGCCATTGCAGCAAGACAATCTCTTGGCGTTAAGTGGAACTCAGGTCCTGAAATCCTCCTTCTAGTGACAGCTGGCAGAGATTGCATGTACCCATATGCTGGCTTTGTGAAACTTCCTCACTCACAGAATCTTCTTTTCCCTGTGGGTTGTATTGCATTTCGCAGATGAGAAGGCTGAGGCTCAGAGAAGTAACTTTTCAAAAGGCACACAGCTAAACGGGGCAGCAGTTTTGTCTCATACTCTGCTACGTAATCTCCCATGTCTTCTCATCTGAGAAGCTGCTAGTGCTGGTGGCCATGCAGAGGGTTCGAGAGTGTGATGATCACAGTCCCTGGGGTACAAACCAGGAGAAGGAACCTTTCAGCTGAGGTCTGGCCCCTTCTATGAGGATGGCCCTGACTGGGCCCAGGTGGCCTGTGACTCTTGCAGGGACCTCTACCTGCCATCCACCCACTGTGCCATTTCCAGGTCATGATTGCATTGGCCATGGCCTCTGTGCAGGGTGGCCCTGTACCCTATGCAAGGGTTGGGAGGTGGCTTTCAGGAGCAGGGATGGGTGCTTCTGATGTCAGTATCCCTGTACCTGTGCCTGACACCCTGGGCCTCCATGTTATTTTTTGTTGCTGCTACACTGTGGTTGGGAATGTGTTTGGCTGTAGGAAGCAGGGGGTGGGTGGCCCATGAGTCAGACCTTGGAGTGACCATTGTCTCTTTCCTGAGACCAGCCCACCCACCAGACCAGGGTCTCATTCTACCATCAAAGGCCTGGGGCCTAAGAGATACTAGGCCCCCTGCATCCTGGGTTTGGGAAAGGGAAGGAAGGGGCTGCAACAACTCCTAGGAGGACACTTGTCATGGAGTGCCTACTGTGTGCCAGAGCCTGCTAGGTACAGGTGATAGAGATGAAGAATGAGGGTCTGAGCCACTCATTTCCTCCTCTTGCCCAGGATAGAGGGAGAGGGAAGGGCAGTGGGAAAATGGGAAATTGTGAGAGAAAGAAATGGGGCAGAGGGAGGCTAGGGAAGGCAAGCACTGAGCCATAAATTCATTTGGGTTTTTGGGTCTGATGGTTGGGGTGGAGGTTGTGGGAGGAGTCAGTGCCCACTGTGAGAAGCTCACTCCTTTCTGCACACCTCTGCACAATCTCTGGCCATGGAGACCAGTGCCAGGACATCACCCCACCCTCTTGAGATGCCAGCGGTAGCTGGGACAAACCTATGAAGTGGGGCAGGGCTCAAACCTCCACTCTGTCCTCATTGGCCATGTGACATTTGCCAAGTGACTTTACTCACCTCCTGAGACTCAATTTCCTTATTTGCCACATGGTGATAAATCTTTGTAACAGTCCATGGGCTGATGTACACATCAAATAAGAAATGGATTATCACTAGCACCTCGTAAACTGCAAAGTGCTATGCACATAATCTTACTCCCCAGGCCTGTCCAAGGGAGGGTGAATGGCTCATTGCAATCCCCTATTCCCCAAGGAGCTCAAGAGCAGAGGGGATGCTGGGCAGGACATTATGTTCTCTGAGGTTGGGGGTACTTGCCTCTCCCTGGGACAGAGGGGACTGTGGGCTGACTCAGCCAAGCTCAGGGATGCCCCCCCCAGTGGGCCAGTTTTTCCTCCTCACAACTCCTCTGCTGACCCAACCTTGTTCCTTCCCAGGGGGTGACCATCGCTACGTGAACAACTACACTAACAGCTACACAAGTGAGTGGAATGTGCCAGACACTATGAAGAGATACTCTATGTACCTCACACCAAAAGGTAAGGGAGAGTCCTACCACTCTGGGAAAGGACTCAGCCAGATTCCCTCTGGGTAAAGTGACTGTCCTCAGTCTACCTGGGCCTGTACTAGCATGTATCTGTTGTCCCAATATAATCATTAATCATCCCCTTGCTCTCAGAAGCATCCTGGTTTATGTGACATATTATTCAGCACCCTGCTTCTCAGAGGCTTCCTTCCCCTGTGACACAGGTAGTCCCTACCATTCCCTTACATCTAGCCCATACCCTTTCTTCTCTTTCCTTCCAGAAGGGTTCCTGGCTGGTAGTCTCACCCACTCCCATCTGCCAGACCAAGCTGTGTTTTGCTTTTGCTTAGGTTTTTGTAGTTCTGTAAGAAGGTTGGCTCCCCCAAAATCATTCTGCTTCTCAAGGGCAAGGAAACTGTTGGCTGTTATTCTCAGTTCCTCAACATTCCCTCCCTATTTGGGGTGATATGCCATGCATCTTGGCCTTCTCAGCCCTCCTCCACACCCTAGAGTGTCCTGTCATGCAATAGTGACAGCCTGGGTGTGGGTGTAGACCAGTGCCTACCTGTCTTTGTCCTGTGGTAGCCTGTCACATTTTTTGGCACCAACAACAAACCACAACAATGCCCACTATATAAGATGGGTGTGCCAGGCCCACCAGCCTCAGATGGGGGGAGGGTGTGCAGGCATGCATTGGGGTGGGTAACCTGGGGAAGAGTTGG
Organism: Mormoops blainvillei; assembly: GCA_004026545.1. NCBI lineage: Eukaryota > Metazoa > Chordata > Mammalia > Chiroptera > Mormoopidae > Mormoops > Mormoops blainvillei. Next base: position 245,260 of record PVJD01001552.1, on the reverse strand, counting down.
GAATGGGGAAAAACCAGAAAGGCACATAGGAAAGGCACAGGGAATTGGGAGAGGGAAACTTCAAGTCCTCAGCACTGATTCATGCAACTTGGCCACACATACATTGGGAGGGACTTAGGGGTTTGGCAGAGATGAGCTCAGTGGAAAGGAACCTCTGCCGCCTCACCCAATTTGAGGACAATACCTGAACTTCTGGTGGGGGCCTGGCTAGACAGTGGGCAGCAGAGTCCCCCAACCCCACATTCCTGGTATAGAATGGCCAATCCTGCCTCCTGCCCTTCTCAGGGTTCTGACCTTTGGACTTATTCTGTGAGACCTACACTAAGCACCATCCCAGCATCCCTCACCCGGGCTGTCTCTTTTTTAGCTCTCCCATCCCTCAGAGGACCAGACCCTGATATAGCATCAAGTCCCCAAAGTTGTCCCTGCTTTGCTCCCCTGTACTGTAGAAGCATGTGGAGAGTGCAGGCTCCACTGCAGGCTGTGAAGAGGAGTGGAGAAAAAAGCATGGGCTCACCAAGATGTCACCCTGAAAGTCTTGGACTGGTCACTGCCCCCTCAGTGTTCCTGTCTGAGAAGAGAGGAGGTTGGACTCACATGCTAGGAGAGCTTCCAGCGCTCTTAATGGGAGTGAGGCTTTGACATCTATCTGTAGGTGGAAGAAACAGGTTCATCCAGTGTCCCTGCCCCTACTCTGTGTGCAGGAGGGAGGAGAAAATTTGCCTTCTGGGAGCTCCCAGGCTCAGGGTTGAAGCAGGAGAAGGGCCAAAGAGAGTCAGCAAAATCAGGAAACAAGGCCACTGAAGGGCTACCAGCTTGAGTCTAGATTTGGGGCAGTGGGATTGGCAGTAAGGTTTCCCAGGAAAGATTAGTTTCCAGGATCCTAGAAAGAGGGCAGAATGCTCAGTAAAGAAGGCATGGCTGTGATGTCAGAGGGCACTGGGGTGAGAGGAATGAGGAACTGCAGGTACAAAGGTTTAGAGAAAGGACCAGCAATTGCTGGGCCAGGTGGGCTGGAACTGGGGTGGAAGGCAGGCTGGTTGGGTGGGAGAGGAGGAGTTGATAGGAGGAAGCTGACATACATGGGGAGTGTATTTTCTTTTGTCTGTAAAGTGGAGGTATGTGTCCCACTCTGCCGTCCTTTCAATTTTGATATAAGAGCCTAAATTTGGGGCAGGGAGTGGTAAGAACTTTTGTGGTATAAGGCTCCCATTCAGTAGGGGGAGCACCTGGGTCATGTTCATGGGCACCAGCTCATCAAGCCCCTCATTTGGCCATGGACCTACTGCCTTATGATTTCCATGGTCCTCCTTCCTCATAGAAACCCCATTTCCCAGGCTCTGGGATTTCAGTCAAGTGGGGACTGGCTCAGGAGGGAAGTGTTTGCTTTTCTGGCTTCTGGTGATCCTCAGTGCCCCCAAGTAGGGTTAACCAGAACTATCCAGGGTTATGCCTGGTGCTCTTGGCATAATTATCAGTAGCATCCTTTCACTCTCAAAATTGTCCCAATTTGGATGGTAAATTAAGTGACCACCCTGTTTTAAACCCAAAGGAGCTGTCATAGTGGTGGAATCTAAGTCCTGGACAGGTACTGAGAGCCATTTAGGGGCAAGGACTCTTGCCTAACTGTCCTTCAAGTCAGAGGCCACATGCTCCCCATTGAGCCTGACCCACCTTTCTGTGATGACAGACCCTCCTCCTTTGTTTCACAGGCGGGGCCAGAACATCATACCAAACAGTGTCCCCCAGCCGCCTCTCCAAGGAGATTAACCAGAAGAACTTCAATAATCTCTATGGCACCAAAGGTAGGGGGTGTGGCTCAGCGCAAGGGTGGGTAGGACTCTTGTGAGCAGGAGTGGGGAGTTGGGCCATGGGCAGAGAGGCTAGACTCCCCAATGCAAGGTGAATGTGGGGATCTGGGATGGGGTTGTGAGCTCAGAGGTGGGTGGGGGAGGGGCAGCTTAAAGAGTATGTGTGTGTGCACATGCCTGTGTGTACACATGTGTGACATTGTTAGGCAGCTGGGCACTGCAGTATCACTGGAAATCCCTGAGTCCATGTGATCTTCTCCTTAAAGGATGAGTCAGGGGAACTGGAACATGGGGTTAGGTGTGGAGACCTCCCGCAGTGAGTATCAGAGCATGAGAAACTTTTATGGACTTGTGTACTTCTGCTTGTAAAGTTGTCCAGTGGTTAAGACAAATTAATGTAGCTATAGATGGAAAGGATGGCGTGATATAGAATGGACCCATCCCTGGGAATTGGGAAGGTGGTGTTGGCATGTGAGGTGAGAGAGTGACATGCCCTTAAGACCCAGAGATTAAATGAGTGGAGATCTGGCTTCCCTGGGGAGAGAGGCCATGTGCATGCCCCCTGCCCAGCTCCACCAGGGTAGTAAAGACAGGACCATGTGCTCAATGAGCCCAGGCCCTGGGAGGCCCTGGTTCTATGCTGGGGGTTCCTTGGTGCTTTCCAGCCATGTGCAGAGAGTAAGGGGAGTGAGCCAGCTCCACCAGAACCCCCACCTTGGACATAGCAACAGAAGGTCTGAAGAGGCAAAGAAGGGAGTGCAGGGGGTACTCTTCAGTGAGAACCAGGTCCTGGAGGTCTGGAGGGTCAGGGGTACACATGGGCAGGGCAATGCCCAGGCCTCTTATGTCCAGGATTGGATTCACATTGTACCATCACATGAATGGCAGACTGTGATCTCTGTGAGGCAGAAACTGGGTCTGTCCTATTCATTGCTGCAACCTCAGGGCCCAGAAGAAAGGGCTCAGGAAACATTTGTTGAAAGAGAGTAAACGAATGAATGAATGAAAGGGCAAAGCATATGGCCCCCTAGAGCCTTGGGTGGATATGCTCACTAAGGTCCATGCTGCAGAGGTTTCCTGAGGACCCTGTGGGACAGGCTTCATACTGGAGCAGGTGTACAGCCTCAGTTATCCCTGAGTACTGAGCCCAAACATCAGCCCCAACCCATGCTGCAGACAGCTATGGGAGAGTATTTCCAGGACCAGAGGCTCTGCATGAAGCGAGCTTAATAAAACTGCCCCAGGCCTGATGGAAGGGAAGGGCCAGAGAAGTGTGCATCAACCACAGGGAACCTGAAGCTCCCTACTCAAATGCTCTAGTGGTGACCACGCTGTCCTGTACATCATCCCCACTGCTTCTTTCCTCTAGACCACAGGGACACACTTGCAAGTGGACATTTGTCAGACCATTCCACTTGGTAAACAGAATTCCAGGACTTGTATCAGCTGCCTCTGTACCCAAGTTTTAGCATGTGTTTGTACTTATTTGTTTGTTTGCTCATTCCTTCATCTGTCAACCATACAGTGAGCACCTTCTGGGAACCAGGCTCTGTGCCAGGCATTGTGTGATGCTGAGCCAGATGAGTAGACCCTCTGCCCCATGGCGCCCAGTGTGAGGACAGACAATTTAACATGTAACCATAACCCAGGGGGCAAGGGGTGTGGGTGAGGTGGAACATGGGCTGAGGTACACGAAGATTTGGGAAGGTGACACGGAAGCTGACACCTGAAGACCCAGCACATGAATTTGCTTGCACAGTATCCTAGGCAGAGAACCTGGTCTGTGCAAAAAGCTTGGGGCCAGAGAGCCTGGTGTATGTAAGGAATGCAGAGCGCAGCCTGGGTGGAATGTTGGGTAATGGAGAGGAGGGGTGAGAGGGAAGCCAGGAAGTAGAGACTGTGGTGAGGGGTGGGGGGCAGCAGCCCATGAAAGAACCGTAGGTTATGTACTATGGACTTTGAACCTTCATCTTGTTATAGTGGACCATTAGGTAGGGCAGGGGCATGATGACACTTTATACTTCAGAAGGACAAGTTTGATGGCAGGAAGGATTGGCAGGAAGCACGACTGGGCCCAGCAGTATCCTGGCTTGAGACATAGCAAGGGCTGGAGAGTCACAGAAATGGCTTATCCTGCCTCTGGCCCCCTTGCCAGACTGCCTTGGTCTGAGGCTTCTCCTTTTCCTCTCTACCTCACCCCCACCCCACCCAGGTAACTACACATCCCGGGTCTGGGAGTACTCCTCCACCATGCAGAGCTCTGATGACCTGCCTATGGCCCAAGGCAGCTCCTCCTTCTCCCTAAAAGGTGAGCTTTCTACCCAGTTGTCCTCCCTGCTTTTCCTTGTCACCCACCAAGCCCTGCATTTTTCTCTGCTCTCTCATTCATGAATTCCTCACCTTAAAGGGGCAGAGCCTTGGACTGAAAGCTAGATAGCCACCACTATCCATGTCTTCACTGTCAGGGACAGCTATGCCCCAACAGCATTTCTCAAACTTGTCTCATCACACACTATTCCCTAAGGGTGCCCTGTGATAATAGGCTTTAGCATCAGGGAGATGGGGACATACCACACCCTATATAGCCCCCACCCCAGGCATCCCCAGGGTGCTTCCATCAGGCCGAATTCCCCAGTCTTCCTGCTTCAGAAATCTTATTTAACTTTGCTTACCCAGTGACTTCCAACCATGGCTGGCTCTAGAATTCTGTGACCATATGGCACCTGTCAAATTTCAAAGAGACAGGTCTTGCTTCTTTGGGAAAAGTGGGACTAGATGATCTCTAAGACCTCCATGTCTGATTCTGCTCCCTAGGACTCTTTGACAAGGCTGAGTAGTCAATGCCTCCTATTCCCTGCATTGGGTCATTTTGAGAGAAAGGCTTGAGCCAAACCCCAGCTCACAATGGAACCCAGTACCCTCACCTCCCTTTGGAAATGTTCAAGTGACAGCTCTGGTGGGTTGTGGTGGGAGTGACCCAGTCTGTCTTCTGGCACCGCTCAGGGAAGGGGGAAAAGGGCTGTGTAGAGTAGGCAAACCCCCAAGCAGTGGCCTCTGAAGGTAGCTTTATCATCCAGCACTCCCTTCCCAGCTGGGATCCCAGCCTATGCCCAGAGCAGAGATTCTTGGAATAAGCAAGGTGAAGGAGAAGGGAATATGACTAGGGGGTCCCAGCCTGCAGGAACCCCTGTGAAACTCTGGGATTTCCTTGGCCTGTTTATCTTCTAACAGATCCCTCTCTTCTCTCTGGTCAAGCCCAAGTCAAAGGCCACACAGTAGTTGTGATTTGGAGCTTTCTTATTCTTTCATATCTCCCCACTAGCCTGCAGAGCCTTCTCTACAGGTCTTGCCTCAGGAGAGCTCCTTCTCAAATACACCATGTCCTTCAGGAACAGCCTAGGGACACCTGCTATCACCTTCATGCAGATCCACTCACCAAATCCACTGGGAATGGCCTCGGATGGGGGTTCTGGACAGGGCTGCATGTGTGCAAGGAGAACCCCTACTTGTGAGGACTAATCCCACCCTCACCTACCCCAGAAGCCCTGGGGGTAGCAGGGAACATGTTCTTAGTGCTAGGCTAGGACTGAGTAAGGGCTGTGGAATGGTGGCACCCCGAGGTGAAATGTGACTCCCTCTGGCCCCTCCTGAGACCAGCACTGGGCTGCTAACAACTCTCTCTCTCCCAGCAGGCACTGAGAAATTCCCCTATCAGTTCACCACCTTGGGACAGGCCACCACAGAGTTTTCCAAACCATTGGACACCAATGGGCTGTTTAAAAATAATCCTGGTACCTGTTTATTTCCCTTCTGTCCCCCTTGTATCCCACAATGGGGCAGGTGGAACAGCCTGTGGGGCTCTCTGCCACTTCTAGGGTACCCTGGTTCCTCCTCCCCAGAGCCCTCTGGAAGAGTGATGAATGCCCCACTGCCATCCCTGGCTTCTTTCCCCTTTTCTTCTGCCTACTGCATAAGGCTGGCCTCCCGGATCCCCTCCACCTATCCCCATCCTCACCCCTCTTATGGCTGGCTGTCACGGAATTTTCTTTCTGGGGATGGAGTGAGACCTGAATTCCCTCTCTCTCAGCTTCCCACTCCGGATCATTACAACCCTCTCTTTCCAAGGATGTTCCATCCCCAGATGCAGGGAGAGACCTGGGTTCTCTGCTTTGTCTCTGCCCCTTTGCCAAGTGCCAGCCCTGGAAAGGGCCAGCTGGCTGGTATCCTGGCAATGCTGCAGGCAGTTTCTGGGCCTGACCAGCTTATTGTCTCTAAGAACAGACCAGGACAGGACTCTAGGTGGCCCCAGCCAAGGACAGACCCTGAGGATTTCTTGAGTTCCTCTGCATTCAGGTCACAGCCTTTTCTTTCCCTACAGGCTGCTGGCTGACCCTGAGAGTGCTTTTCACAGTTTTGTGGATCACAGCTCCTTACAGATCTCACTATAGGGAGGTGTGGGAAAGTGTGGGGAGATAGGCCCACAGAGCCCCACCCTGTACCAGTGTTTCCAGGATCAAGCCTGGACAATGCCCAAATGCTTCAGGTCTCTTGGGCTACTATCTTAACCTTGGACCATAGCCATATGAAAAATTACTGCCCCTTTCTGGGTCCCACCATCCTGCTTCTGATGCAGGGGAAAGGCAGCAGAACTGGGCAGGAGGATCAGGGTGGGTTTTGGAGTCCAGCAAAACCTGGGTTCAAATCCTGCTTACTAGCTGTGTAGCTTAGGCCAAACTGCTGAACTCACAGAAATAGGGCAGAGGCTCAATGAGACATATGCAAAATCCCAGCATGGTGCTTAGCACAAGTGGGGGCAATAAATGGAGATCATCATCCATGCACACTGGGGAGATGGAATGAGAACGTCCTGGTGGAATCCTGGCAGGTTGTACTTATGAAGTGGTTTTGGGAGGGAGGGTCAGGGGTGTGAGTCTTTGGGATGGGTGGGGGAAACCCTGACCTGGATTTGGGGGTGACAGTCTTTCGCTGCTTGCCTCAGCATACCTGGCCTGCTCCTCCTCTTTCTGTCTGCCTTGGGGCCACCTCCCTTTGGCCAACCTTCCCAGGATTTCCCATTGTGGGATCCCAGAGACTGCATGCCTCTTCAGGGTTGGCTATACTTGGCAATGGGCTGGATAGAGTTTGGTGACCACTTTGGAGATGGCATCTGAACCTTGCGGACTCTGACTGCTTGCCCATGCTTGTTCTGACCGGAACCTCTTGTCTCCCCAGGCTATCCCTCCCTCATGAGGAGCCAGAGCCCCAAGGTCCAGCCCCAGACTTGGAAATCTGGCAAGCAGACTTTGCTGGTGAGTGAGGAGTGACCAGGAGAGCCTGTGGGCACAGGAATGTCCAGATTGGACCCTGAACAGTTCTCCCCAGGGACAATGGGTTATCACTTTCCTGGGGCCTGTGGGAGGATGGTGATGTGTCTGCACCATGAGATGGTAGGAGGAGGCAGTAGTGGCCTGAATACCTGCATACAGATAAGGGTAGTAGAAACCCAGGGTTAATAGGCAGGGGACCTGAGTAAGCACGTACTTCATGAACCTAAGTTTTCTAATCTGTAAAATGGGCAGCCCTGGTTTTTTGTTTTGTTTTTTTTGTTTTGGCAAATGGTTGTTGGGTACCTATACTTGTTAGATGATGGCTTGGTTGCTACCAGCTCTGGGAGCTCAGCCCAGGGGACAGACATCCTAGAGATGAGTTCTATGTCCTTGAGACAGCACCAGTGTGATTGGGATGATAGTGGGGTGAGGCAGAGTCTACAAAGTTATGAATAGATGTATTTAGGTTTTGGTAGCTAATGATGCTGAGCCTGAGCCATTGAAGAGCAGCACAGAGGGAAGCATAGCCTTGATGTTCAGCTACTTGCTGGCTGTGAGGTCCTGAGCAAGTCAGATTCCCGTTTGAGACTCTGTTTCTTTACGTTTATAATGTGGTGCTGAGATGAGGTGACTCCTAGTACCCTGTAGCCCTGCCATGCCTGACCCCTGTCCGAGACTTCAACAATCAGGGACTTTCCTTCACAGGCTGTGCCTCCACCCCCACGAATGCTTCTGTCAGGAAGGCCCAGGTCAGTCCCTGCTGAAGACCAGCCAGCTGCCCTGGGTGTGGGTGACATCTGCTGGGGACGAGGGGTAGAGCCCCTGGCTCCCTGCTGCCTTTGCATTTGGAGGGTAGAGCAGGAGGAGGTGATTTGGTGGGGGCCACAAAGACTGAGGCTGGTTTAGTTGCAGAGGCCCTTTAATATTCTGGGGATTGGAGCTGTGTGGTTGTATGTGTAATTTAGAGCTGGACCCAGGGGCATTGTAGCAGCAGGACTGCAAAAAGCAGATATGGGGAAAAAATAGAAGCCTTCTATTCCTGGGCTCAGTCCTTCCCCTCCCTACCACATACTCTCCCATATCCCAGAGCCTGCATCTCAGTGGAGAAGGCTCATCACCACCCTGAGATAACTGGCAAAGCAGGACTCTGGTGTCTCCACCTAAACATTCAGTCCTGGGAGAACAGAAGCAGATAGTAATATGCTGAGAGAGCTGGCTGGAAGTCAGTCTGCCTGGGTTTTGACCCCAGCCCTCACCAACTTGCTATGTGACAGCGTGTGAGTCATTCTTCCTCTGTGCCTCAGTTTCCCCATCTGCAATATGAGTCATATGGCTGGGATGATATCATAGCTCTTCCAACTCTCACATGCTATGACTGTGAACCAGGACGGTACAGGGGTCAGAAGAGCAAAGAGAGAGCACCCTTTCCAGATGCCATGGAGCTCTCTGTTTCTGCCTGCCCACCACTCTGGTCTGCTAAAAAGACAGCACTGTTCACTGACTTGAGATACATTTTATTGACCCAGTCTTCCTGAAGGAAAGGCTACAGTTATTGTCAGGTCTGTTCACTTTGATTTGGGGTCCAGGTTGACACCTGGGGTTCAGAAGTGCTGGTCCAGACTGTGTCACTAAGTAGCTGTGTGATTTGGTCTGTCATTCCCTCCCTGGGTCTCCATCTCTTCCTTTGTTTAATAGGTGGTTTCACTTAGGTCTGAGCTAAGGACTCAGCCCTTTATTCCAGATAGACATAGGCAAGAGACTACTAGTAAATAACAGTTTCTAGGCTGACAAGGGCAGGGGTTGGAGCCCTCTTGATGTCTCATGCATCAGGATCAGTGGGGTGTTTGCTGTGCTCAGTCTCTGATCCAGCCCAGGGTCAAAGCCACTCCCAGAGACTCTCTAGGGGTCCACAGTGTTTGTATGGGCAACAGGCAGCTAAAATGTGTACTTCAATTTCAGCCTCGAAGGCAGTTTCTCAGAGCTGTGATGAGTGATTGGAGCTGAAAAGGGCTGATTTTGTAAAGTTGCTGCAGGATATAATACATAGAGCTGGCAGGAGAATTGTTGCTTGCTCTGTCCTAAGAGACAATCCCTGATTGAGAAACCAGGATGAAAGAGGAGGAGGGACTGAGATGGGGGTCTGTGGTCTGTGTTGGGCTGGGACAGTTGCTTGCCCTCTCTTCACTCCTCTGTCAGGGAGAATTATGCAAAGAAAGTAGAAGCAAACACTTAAAATTCTTGAGACTCAAGAAGTGGTTTGGACAAATGGGTGGGGGTGGACTCTGGAGCCAGAATGCTGGGCCTGGAGTCCCAGCTCCTCTACTTACCATCTGGGTGACCTCGGGCAAATTTCTTACCCTCTCTGTGCCTTGTTTTGTTCATCTATAAAATGGGTATGGTAGCCATAACCTATTTAACTTGGTGGTTGTAGAAATTCCATGAGTCCATCTGTATAAACAGTGCTGTGAACTCTTCTGTCAAGTAGAAAGCACTGTGTAAATGGGAGCTATACAGGTGCTGGGAGGGTCTTCCTGAACCATGGAGAAAAAGTTTGATGAGGGGCCGAGGTTTAAGCTCAACAATCAACTGATAGAAATAAGCTCTAAATAGGATTTTAATCTGGATACTCTGGTAACATTGGGGCTCAATCCTGATCATAGGATAAATAGAGCTTGCAGGTTAGGCCACAGACCCATCGAATTGTTGGGGTTCAGACCACTGCTGCTTCCTGGGGGAGGTTAGAGTTGGGTGGGTCTGGCTAGTAGCGTCCACTGCCATCTGCCCTCTCTAACTACTCTTGTTCCCTGCAGTCTCATTACCGGCCATTCTACGTCAACAAAGGCAATGGGATTGGGTCCAATGAGGCCCCATGAGTTCCAGACAGGCAGAAATGAGGCACCGCCACCCCTGCACTCCCAGCCGACCCTGCTGCTCTTGCTACTGTTCTCGTTTGAGTTGGAGGAAGACTGTTCCTGCGCCTGCTCTCCCCCAGCCATCTCAGGGCCATCCTGGCCTCTGCCCACCTTCCCCGTTAACCACAGTCCATCCAGGCCACTCTCCTGCTTTGAAGCTTCTAATTGTTACCATCTTTGTTGTGCTCAGAAACCAACCATCACAGAGGTTGGAGATAAATGGGCTTCTCTCCCCTAACTCACTAGTTTTCTCTTCAGTGGAATCATGGGGGCTAGCAGTGGGTGCCCACATATTACCAGCTTACCTCTTCTGCCCATTCCCTTGCTGTCATCAGGCCTGTTGGCCATTTCTTTCTGAGGACCCCTGCCCCATCATGCATGCAGTAGGTGCCTGGCCAAGACAACTACTCATCTCCCATCTGCATTGGCCCACATTTTTCTCCCCAGCAGCATGACCCCATCAACAGAAGACTGGTTGTTTGTGCCCTGCTCTGGTCCTACCTACAATGTCTAGTCTGGCACAACCTGCAGCTTTTGGCCACCACAGAGGGAAGCTTCTCATAGTCTTGGAATCATCCTTCCTTGCCTTGGGTCTCACACATCCACTTTCAGCCTGCAGTCCCTGAGGGTGGGCTTTCCTGGTTGGCAGGATGATCTTAGCCAAAATAATCCTCTCTTCCACCTGCTGAGATAAGTAATTCCCTTGACATGATATCAGTGAAAATAGCTACTGACCCAGCTTCCCTGAGGAAAATATCATTTACCTGTAGAATTTCATTACTTTTATAATTTTGAATTCTCCTGGCCAAGGGAAGTGAGCACACTGGTGAAAGTGTGGTTGGGCTGGTAACTGCCAGTGCTGTCTAACAGGGTGCCTGATATCCTGCCCCATCTCCACCCACTGCCCTGTCAGGCTTCCTCTTTCCTCCGACTGTCCTCCATGCTGCCATGGGGCTCAGGGACTGCAGAGGAGACCAAACTAGGAGCAGCAAGGTGGGTGCTCGGGGGAGGCTGGGCAAGCTTGCAGGAGTGGGACAGGGAGGGAAGTATTCAGCTCAGGCTTCCTCTGAATAAACCATTGATCACCTGCTTCTTCTGTATTGAATAAGTATTTCCCTCAAAGTCACCAGTGGGACAGGTTGAAGTTCTTCTGAACACACTTTCCAGCTCTGATGAGTATGTGACCATCTTCCCTTCTTCCTCCAAAATATGTGGCTCCTTCTACTCCTCCCACCCCCATCTGAGTCCCTGGGATATAGTGCAGCAACCTAGACTTTCTGAGGCAGGCCTTGGCTAACAATGAGCAGAAGGGAGGATAGTGGTGTGGGATCCTGGGATATGTTGACTACCCTGAGGGCTGAGTGCTCAGAGCCCCTGGCCACACTCCCCTGGAGCTTCAAGAAGGGCCCAGGGCCCAGGAGTGGCCACTCACAGGCTGGTGTATAGGCTGAGAACCTTCTTAGTCCTGGGGAGGAGTCTCTGGGCAAAGGGTTGGCAGGAGAACCTGGATCCTGAGTGCAGCACCATATGGGGCTTGGGGCATGGAGAAAGGAATTGAGACCTTCCAGTCCCTAGAATCCCAGAGAGGCCTGGAGGGGCAGCCTGGGTAGTCTTCCTGGAAGAGACAAGCAAAACAAGAGGAAGTATGTTTGAACAGGGAGGAAAAGAAGGTGCAAGAAAAGCCCTGGTATGGTTAGATCCCTCCAGGCCCCTTCCATTCTTACATCCTTCCTTGCTCTGCTTTTTATGAGAGGCCAAATGACACCAGCGAGCAGCCCCCCTACCTTGCGAAAGTACCTAAATGACCTCACTGCTGGTTCATCATGGAGGGGCAACACCCTTTCCTCCTCCCTTACCCTGCATTGCTGGCTTCCCAGAAGAATGCTCCTTGGAATCAGAAAAAGGAAGGGAGAAATGCATAAGAAAAAGGAGATGAAGGGGGAAAGAAGGGTAAGAAAGGAGAGGAAGGTAAAGGGATCTAGTGCATCAGTGGTGAACCTTTAGGAACTGTCAGGAAGAAGAGATACTACAAGTGAGGAGGTTTGGCCACCTCAGTGACCCCCACCTTGGGAGTTGGGAGGAGAACATCCCTGAGCTGGCTACTGCTCTCTGAAGTCACCTACCCCAGGTGCTGGTTCCGTGAACAATGCCCTCTGAGGAGTGTTCCTGCCCTCCGCCCCAGCAGGCCCATCTTTGTGGGCCCCCAATGCCCTGCAGTCTTCCTGATCTTCACTAGAACCTGCAGTCCCTGGGCCCATAATGGTGAGGAGGGCCATACTCCTGGCCTCCAGGGATGCCCAGATTCTCTGAAAGAGGCCATGGCTACCCAGAGGAGGGAGACAGACAGGGACTCAGGTTTGGCTGAAAGCCAAGGGAAGCTGAGCCCCTTCCTGTCCTTGGCCTGGGCGTCACCAGGAGTGGTTATCTGCAGTGTAGAGGCTGGGAGGGTGGAAAGACAAAACAGCAGTGCCTGGAGATCCTGGACCCTCTACTGGGGGCTAGATGGGGATATCTCCAAGCATTGGTTTCCTCCCATTAATCTCTACCAGTTCCATTAATGTTGGAGCTGTCACGGGAATATTGTAGGACAATTAGGCAAATCCTTTATCCCCACTTTTCAGAATGCCCCCCTCCTAAGCATGAGTGAAAATATTGGTGAAGGGGAGAGGTGAGGTAGGGAGGCACCTCTCACCTGAATGGGAGAGAAAGAAGAAAAGTGAACTCCATTCCCATTCTCATTCTTCTTAGACCTAGCAAAGTCCTGGCCCATGCTTACCTGTGTCATGGCTGCACCCAGTTCTGGACTTTAGGCAATTCCAGGAGTGCTATGGGTAGCCTGTTGGCAGATTGGAAAAGACCTACTGGAGTCTGGGTTGGGGAAGGATGGAGGCAGAGCTGAGTCTCATCAGAGAGCCCTGCCAGGTAGTTGGGAGTTCTCTTCCTGGCTCAGTCACTTTGGGCTGTGTGAGCTGGGCAAGCTGCTTGTCCTTTCTGGGCCTGACCTTCCCCAACACAAAATAAGGTGTTTTCATTGGATCATCCCCAAGGTCCTTTCTCAGCTCTAATTGTCTGTGGGGCAAAGACTATAGTGAAGGTGGTTGGAATGGACTGGAAAATTGAGCTTGGTCCTAGGTTAGGGCTCCATGATCAGGATGGGGCTGAGAGCCAGGCAGATTCGACTCCCAAATCCCTGAAGCTCCATTTACCCATCCCAACTGCCTCACATCCCCTTTGGATCCTGATGACTCTCAGGGATGTGAGTCCTATCTAAGCTCTGCTTTGGGCCTGGATCTCCAGGGCCCACCAAAAGTTCGACTCCATGATATCAGGAGCTATTCTGTCTTGTTTCCTTAGAATAGTGCAGGAATGTGAACAAGGCTTGGTGACTAGAAGCAATTAACTTGGGGAAAGATGGTGGGGGCAGGTGAAATAAAAAAAGGGGAAATGGGGACATGCCTGGTGAGGGGGTATCTGGAACACTTCATTGTCATCTTCTGAGTTGGAGTACAGGGATTGGAGTCAGACTACCTGAGTTAGAACACTGACAGTACCACTCACCAGCAGTGTGACCTTGAGCAAGTCTGTAAGAGGGTAGCAACATCTTAAAGTGTTATTGGGAAAAAAAGCACAATATGTGCAAAGCACCTGGCACAGGAAGCACTCAATAACCGAGACATGGATATAGCACTACTGTTGTAAAATCCTCCACAACAACAATGACCACATCTCAACTTAGGACCAAGCTTGGTTCTTCCATCTTTTTAACTTTCCTCACTTAGACAGGAGGGAGCCAGTGTGGGCAGCTGAGTAGTTTCCCATATTTTTTCTAACCTGGGAACCAACCCCAGGGAATTTTTGAGATATAGCCAGCAGATGGAAACATTTCACTGCAATTACTGGACACTAAGTCTCCCTCCCCTAGCCCAAAGGTCAGGACCAAGTGATCATTTCTCCCCTCTTTCTACATGATCTCAATGGACCTTACTGTCCTAGATTGTGCAGTGTATGAGAACAGGATGACAGATCCCCAACTGAGCAGGAATGAAGGGCTTGCTCCTCATGCCAAACACAGCCCAACCTGGCATGGAGGCTACACAGTGCATGGAGGTTGCAGGGTGGGCTCTCTTTGTGGAGGGGAGAGTGGGCCTGAGGAAGAGGTTGAGTGGGCATGTGTTGGTGGGAGGGGACTCTGTACAAGGCAGACCATCAAGTAAAGTGTGAGATGAAAAAGCAGAGTCCTTAAAATTTAGAGGTAACTGAGGGGCTACAACCTGCAGAGCTCCATGACTTCGATTATCCTCAGATCTCCTACCCACAGGACAGGGAAATTTGTACCTTCCTTCTGATTGACAAAGTCAAGAGGTCAGAAGGATAAAGTTGAGGCCCCCTGGAATAACTGTCCAGAGGGGGTGGGGGGAGGCCGACCCTGCCTTGTTTTCCTACCAAACCCTCCAATCATCTCCAAAGAGTGACCCAGGAAGTTTTATCTTTCTGAGTATTGACTTTTAAGTTTAAAAATAAACTATTGTTCAGCCACAGAAACTGGAGATAAATGCTAATTGCTGGGTGGGCTTGACAATTCTTGGTTCCTAAGTTATCACCTTGCCAAGACTGAGGCTAGGAAGAGGAAAAAGGAAAAAGGAAAAAGGGAGGAGTTGGGGGACAGGATGCTGGGAACCACTAGACCTTCTTTCAGAGAATGAAACATAAAGGGTTGGGCAGAAACTCCTCCCCAGCTGCTGAGAATGATACACTGGATTCCCAAGGCTCTCCACGGAGGATAGGAGCTGGGGGGTGGGGGAAGGGGTGGATGTCTTTGGCTGCTCATGGTTCTTAACAAATTAATCTGAGGTGGACTGATAATTTATTCCCCCTCCACCCTGGCCTGTGGTGGGCCAGTTTTTCGGAGGTTGGTTCCATCCTCATGTTAAGACCCTCCATGGGGCTGAACTAATGGGTTGCAAACCCTATGACTGATTGGCCACTGGTAGAAAGTAAAGCTAGCAGTAGACAGTATGGCCTTCAAGAGCCCATAACTGAAAGGAATCATGATTATTCCCTGAGGTGTGCGGTTGTGGGTCTTTTATGGGGAGCTGTCTCAAGGAGGGGAACTGGGCTGGATGCTCTGAAGCTCAAGACTGGGTCCTCCGTGCAGGCCCAGGTGAGAGAAAAGCGCAGATATCCCGCAGAAGGTAAGAGTGAGAACTTATGTGAGGGCAGAATGGGAGAGGGCTTTTCTAGGTATGTGGAATACAGGAGACACAATTTACTGCTCTTCATGGAACTTACAAGGGTCAGGGAGCAGAGGATGAAGTGACTAGTGAACCCATGGGCTAGTTTAGATGGGGAGAGTGACCTATAGAGCGCAACGCTTTGTGATGGTGGGAGGATAGAGGTGGGTTCCCCTCTGACAAGGGTACATCTGTGTTGAGGCTGGTGAGGAGAATATCTGGGGGTGAGCAGATCCAAGCAGAGAGACCTGCCCTGGAGAGTGAGTTCTATGTGTGTGAGGAGAGTGGAAGCTAGCTGGGCTGGGGGTTGATGAGGAGGGGATGACAGGTAGCAGCAAGGTGGGCAGGGTCTGATCACCTTATAAGGGTTTTACTGTAAATGCAGTAGCTGCCTCCACAGGAGGAAGAAGGATCAGATGGGATGGGAGGGAGGTAGAAGAGGGCATAGGGAGAATAAGTGGTAACAGAAGGAGACTTAACTTGGGGTGGTAAACACACAATACAACATACTGATGATATATGATAGAATTGTAACCTGAAACATACATAATTTTATTAACCAACATCACCCCGATAAATTCAATAAATAATTTCTTTTTAAAAAGAAGAGGGCTCTGGAATACATTAAGATAAAGTAGAGTGGAGATCCAGGTGAACAATACTAGAGACATGAATGATGAGGCCAACTGTGGCAAGTGGAAATATTGGGGGCATTCCAGGTGGAAGTACAAGCACATACCTGGAAGCAAGAAGGGCTGGAAGATGTGGCATTTTGAGAAATGGCTAAGAGCAGAAGGTGCATGGGCAGGAAAGCCTGTGGGAGAGCGGGTCCCAACTGCAGGGGAAGCTAACCTGCAGCTGGGGAGGCAGAGGCTCACCTGGACAGGCTATGGAGGAGGGACATCTGTCATGGGGTGTGAAAGCAGGGATGGCTCATTTGGGTGACATAGTCCCAGAGATTGCAACTTGCTTGTCTGCCCTTGGAGACAGCATGCTATCCTAGATCTAAACCCTAAATTTGCCAGTTAGCAGTTGGGTCAGTAGAAGTTACTTATTCTTCCTGGTCCACAGTTTTCTCATCTGTGAAATGGAGCTAATAATAGAGACCATTTGGATTAAATGAAAGGAAGAGAATAAAAAGTCGCCATATTGCTTGGCACCTTATATTACTGGATAAATAGGTGTTCAGTGGATGATGTGGAAACTAGGACACAGGTTTTCTCTGCCTTTGCCCATTCTCTTCTGATCCATGCTTTTGCTGCTGATGGTGGCAGAATCTAAGCTCACCATTCTGGGGAAGGGCCAGCTCTAGTTCCTGGCAATCAGCTAAGCCTGGGCCTCAACTGGCCAGGCTGCATCTGGCAGGGAAGCCAAACACATGAAGGACCAGTTGCTATATGCATGGATGGTCAGTATAATTAATTTATAGATTTCATCCCACTTAAACTAAAGAGCTTCTATATTCTCCTTCTCCTCTGCACCTAAGCCCAGCCAGAGAGTTATCCTGGCCTCAGGGAAGGTGGTGATGATCCTCATTGCTGTCCTGTGGGATTGGCCCAAGGCTTTGAGTTCTGTTGTCCACCCTCCTGAGCCTACCTGTCCAGGTCAGCCACAGAGACCATCTCAAGGTGCCCAAACAGCCCAGTGGCACCTGGCAGTCCATTCTTACAGCACCCAGCTCCACAATCTCCCTGTTCTGAAGCCGTAAGGCCTGGTTTAAAGATGACTGGGGACATGAAGGCATCTTCTGTGCAGTGTTAAAAAGCCATCTCCAAGAAAGGTTGTGAAGACAGTCGACGGAGAATAATGTGTATTGTGTCCTGCCATTTTGTTAAAAAAAAAAAAAGAAAAACACAGTACATGTTTGCTTGGGTATAAGGCCTGGACAGGTGCATGAGAGCCTGGCCAGCTCCAGGGAGGAGCTGGGTTGCGGAAAGGGAACAGGGACAGTCCTGCTCTAGAGCCTTCTATACTTCTTGTGCCTCAAATGCTGTGAATGCACCACATACTCAAAATGGATCAGCTGTTGCAAAATCAATACAAATTTAAGGTGAAAATCCCATTTTTATAACACACTTTTGTTGGGGGGTACAAGTGTGCAGGTAAGCCCTTCAAAGAGTGTTGGAAGGGAGCAAACTAAGTCCTGGATGATGATGAACGATAGTGAATGCAGCGCCTGAAACCCAGGGTTCTTGGGCTCACAGAAGAGAAATCCCAGTGTGTGGTTAGGGAGCTTCCTAGAGGAGGGAGGCTTGAATAATTTTGAAAGTGGCATAAAGGTTGATCAGATGGAGATGAGAGAGAGCTAAATGGGACTGAAGTGTGATTTCCTATTCTGACTGCCAGGAAGCAAGTAAGGAAAGACATTTCAGCCCCTAGAATTTCAGTGATCATCAACCCTCCTAGCCTTCCTGCAGCTTTAAGTGGGGGTTTTAGGACTCAGGTTTGTGCTTGCTTCTTCACAGAGGCTTTCTGTTAGCTGAAGACAGCAGGCTAACTCCTTCTAGGAACTTCATCCTACTTATGGATACCACTTGTATGCTATGATTCCAAATCCTGCAGGATTTAATATCCATTCTGTAATCTACTGGCACCAATAGGTATTATGTAACTAAACCTTAAATTGAAAATGCTAGGTGTCCATATTTCCCATGCCATTGGGAGAAGTTGGAGCTCTCTATGTCCTGTGTAATTTATGCGCACTAATTAAAGTGTGTCACATTGCTGTCCTCGTAGGCCTGCAACCTGCCCCCAACATACCTAAAATGCAGCCTGAGGTGGATGAAGCAAGGTAGAAACCTAAGCTGGCTGATCTAGGGGCTGCAAGATTGGTCCTGTGTCTATTCTAAGTTTCCCTTTCTTTAAGCCCATTTTATTTCCTGACAGGTTCATAGTCCACTTGCTATAATGGTCCTTCAGTCATTTACTCAGTTATTCAGTCACTCAGGTGTGAATCAATTAAGCAGTCACAGAAATATAAGATGCTAAACACATAGTCAGGCTCTTTTAACTCCCCTTACCAGCATATTTGCCTTAACAATTGTCTATGATGCTGATTCCCAGACCACACCAGCTCCTAGAGGAACTTGAGAATGGAGAACGAGAATGGCTAATGTTCCTTTTCACCAGACATAAAATAATGCTTTCTTTTAAAAAAAATTACTTTTCAATTACAGCTGACATTCAATATTATTTTATATTAGTTTTATGTATACGGCATACTGGCTAGACAATCATATAATTTACAAAGTGATCCCCCTGATATTCTCCAGTGCCCAGTTGACACCTTACTTAGTTATTACAATATTATTAACTGTATCTTCTATACTGTACTTTAGATCCCCATGACTATTTTGTAAATACCAATCAGTACTTCTTTTTCACAGCCCCCCAACCTCCCTCCCACCTGGAAACCATCAGTCTGTTCTCTGTATCTATGTGCCCATTTCTGTTTTGTTTGTTCATTTATTTTGTTCTTTAGACTCCACATATAAGTGAAATCATATGGTATTTGCCTTTCTCTGCCTGACTTATTTCATGTAGCATAATACCCTCTAGGTCCATTCATGTTGTTGCACATGAGAATATTTCATTCTTTTTTTAGTGGACAAGTAATATTTCATTGTATATATGTACCATAACTTTTTAAATGAACAATTGCCGATTCATTTGCAACTGTATGAAATAATACAGAGAGATTTCTGTGTACCCTTTATCCAGTTATCCCCAATGGTACCATTTTGTAAAACCTTGGTACAATATCACACCCTGTATACTAACATTGACATAGCCAAGATGCAGAGCTCTTCCATCACCACAACGATCTTTTCTGTTGTATCCTCACCTCCCCCTTCCTCCTTCTTCCCTGATTCCTGACAACCACTGATGTATATTTTTATTTCTATCTTTTTTGTGTGTCAAGAATGTCAAATAAATGGAATCACAGAGTACATAACCTTTGTGAATTGGCCGGGATAGCTCATTTAATTCTAACAACTCAGCAAGGTAAGCATCACTATCCCCATTTTTAGAGAAGTTTAAGTTGAGACCAGGGCAACAAAGTAACCTACAGAGTCAGGATTTAAGCTCAGGTCATCCTAACCTCCAAACCAGGCTCTAACTGTAATACTGACTTGCAGGTATGGCTGAGGCTGATGGTTCTTGACTCTCTCCATGTTAGGGCGAGCTCCCTGACACAGGTGGAAGTCTTGGCCCTGGACTGTTGGAGGTCTCTGTCCCAACCTGTCGCACCCCCAGCCTGAACTCTTAAGGGCAAGCAGAAGGGGCCCCTCACCCTGAGATCCCTGTTACGGTGAGGGGGATTGGGGCAGATGCTTTCTGGGGACATAAGTGGAGCTCCCAGCTTGTCCAGAAGGGCTGGCAGTGGGACTAAGCTGTGCTCTTCTGCCTAACTGCATGACAAGCTAGTTTCGCTCCTCAGACGGGGTGGAGGCAATTCCTGCACTGAAATCCTTCATCTATCCCTTAAGGCTGTCTAGGCCTCAGCCCTAGACTGAGTCTCATGGCCCTCTGGTTGGGCCAACCTTGGGTCAGTTTCAAAACAATATTACTTGAAGAGTTAACCAAGCCTGGGTTTGCTCAGATCACTAGAATGAGCATCCCCCCATTTATATACCCTCCCATCCGCCAGCCATAAGCTCTCCCAGCTCTTACCTGGGTCCTGCTCACATGTAAATCTGATCTGGCAGTTTCCAGAGGTCATGAAGGCGGTATCCATGGCTCCCACATTGCCATTGACAAGGACCTCATCTCCCTTGTCAATGATAAGGGCCTCAATATCACCAGGAGGCCTCAGCTCATGATCCCTGGGGAGGGGAATCTGGCTCTCTCTGTATTCAGTGGGAGGGCTAGATAGACCAGTTGGAGGTGGTATATCCCAGACTCAGCCTTGGGGCACATGGTCAGGGCCGGAGCTTATTCATGAGCTTATTTGTGGGAGACAGAGGGGACGTCTTGTATATAAGGGTTGGAGTAAGCAGTGCTACCCAAGTGCCTGAGCATCAGGTGTTTGCTAGAGGGCAGAACCAGGGCCAGTGGGAGGGAGTTATGATGAGGGAGGGCCATGTAATTTTTATTCATGGAAAGAAAGAATTTTGCAGTAACTAGAAGTATCTAATAGTAGATCAGACTGCTTTGTGAGATACTGAGGCACACATCAGTGAAGGTATTCATTCATTCAACACACATTAATCATCTGCCTTGGGAAGACATTATACCATTGTGGTACTCAGCTCTAGAGTCCTGCAGATGTGGTGTCACTACCAGCTCTGCCACATACGACTCCATTGTGTTTAGCATGTTCTCTGTGCCTCAGCTGCAAAATAGCACTGTTAACAGTTTCTTACCTACCCTGGTGGAAAAATTGTAAGTGAAGACCCTCAGCCCCATGTTTAACACTAACTAAACACATGGAATGTGCATGTGTTATTTCCCAATTACTATTACCTGGATTCCTTTTAAAAATATTTTATTTTATTTTTGATTTTAGAAGGAATGGAAGGAAGGGAAAAAGAGAAGGTAATAAACATTTATGTGAGAGAGAAACATCAATCAGTTACTTCCGTACACATCCCAGGGAACTGAACCTGAAACCCAGGCATGTTCCCCAACCAGGAATCAAACAGGTGACCTTGTGGTTCATTGGACAATGTCTAACCAACTGAGCCACACTGACCAGAGCTATTACTTGTTTGTGTGTATGTATGAATGTATGTATGTATTATTTATTTATTTATTATTTTTTCTAAGAATTACATGAGCTTTTTTATGTAAACTGCTTGCAAAAATCCTTCTAGATAACTACCCTAACCTAATTGTTTTTTTGTCAATTTTTTTGTATTTTAACTTTACTTTTTTATTGTTGTTCAAGTACAGTTGTCTCCATTTCCCCATCACCACTACCCCCTACATCACGCACCCTCACCTCCCACCCTCAATCCTACACCCCTTTGGGTTTCTCCATGGGTCCTTTATAAATGTTCCTTGATGGCCCTTCCCCTTCTTTCCCCCATTATCCGCTCCCCCCACCCCTCTTGCTACTGCCAGTTTGTTCTTTATTTCCATGTCTCTGGTTATATTTTGCTTGCTTGTTTGTTTTGTTGATTAGGTTCCACTTCTAGGTGAGATCATATGGTATTTGTCTTTCACTGCCTGGACTATTTCACTTAGCATAATGCTCTCCAGTTCCATCCATGCTGTTGCGAAGGGTAGGAGCTCCTTCTTTCCTTCTACTGTGTAGTATTCCATTGTGAAAATGTACCACAATTTTTTGATCCATTCATTTACTGATGAGCACTTAGGTTGCCCACAGCACTTGGCTATTGTAAATTGTGCTGCTATGAACGTTGGGTTGCATAGGTTCTTCTGAATTGGCATTTCAGGATTCTTAGGGTATAATCCCAGCAGTGGAATTGCCAGATCAAAAGGCAGTTCCATTTTCAGTTTTTTTGAGGAAATTCCATACTGTTTTCCACCGTGTTTGCACCAGCCTGAATTCCCAACAACAGTGAACTAGGGCTCCCTTTTCTCCACAGCCTTGCCAGCACTTATTGTTTGTTGATTTGTTTATGATATGTACTCTGACTGGAGTGAAGTGGTATCTCATTGTGGTTTTAATTTGCATCTCTCTGATGGCTAGCATCTGCTGAGCATCCTTGCTTAGTCCTCTGGGCAGACCGTATGTCCTCCTTGGAGAAGTGTCTGGTCAGGTCCTTGGCCTATTGGACTGTTTGTTTTCCTGTTGTGGAGTCATGTGAGTTCTTTATGTATTTTGGAGATCAGACACTGTCTGAGATGTCATTGTCAAATATATTTTACCATATGGTTGGTTGCCTTTTCATTTTGCTGATGGTATCTTTAGCCATGCAGAAGCTTTTTATTTTGTAGAAGTCCCATTTGTTTATTCTTTCCTTTATGTCCCTTGCTCTAGGGGACATATCTGTGAAAATATTGCTGAATGGAATATCCGAGATTTTTCTGCCTATGTTCTCCTCTAGGACTTTTATGGTGTTGTGACTTACATTTAAGTCTTTTATCCATCTTGAGTTTATTTTTGTGTATGGTATAAGTTGGTGGTTGAGTTTCTTTTTTTTGCATGTAGCTGTTCAGACCTCCCTACCCCATTTGTTGAAGAGGCTATTTTTACTCCATTTGATGCTTCTGCCCTCTTTGTCAAATATTCATTGACCATAGAGACATGGGTTGATTTCTCAGCTCTCTATTCTGTTCCATTGATCTATATGTTAGTTCTTATGCCAGAACCAGAATGTATTGATTACAGTGGCCTTGTAACATCATTTGATGCCAGGTATTGTGATCTCTCCTGCTTTGTTCTTCTTTCTCAAGTTGCTGCAGCTGTTTGGGATTGTTTATGGTTCCATATAAATTTTTGAAATATTCATTCTATTATCTGTGAAATGTGTCATTGGTATTTTAATAGGGATTGCATTGAATCTATAAATTGCTTTCGGTAGTATGGACATTTTGGTGATGTTAATTCTTCCAGTCCATGAACATGGAATATGCTTCCATTTATTTGTGTCTTCCTTAATTTTTTTTTCCAGCGTACTGTAGTTTTCCGAGTACAGGTCTTTAATCTCCTTGGTTAAGTTTATTCCTAGGTACTTTATTTTTCTTGTTGCTATAGCAAATGGGATTTTTTTTCCTGATTTATGTCTCTGATAGTTCATTGTTGGTGTACAAAAATGCCTTTGATTTCTGAATATTGACTTTGTATCCTGCTGCTTTGCCAAATTCACTTATTATGATGAGAAGTCTTTTGGTGGAGCCTATAGGGTTTTATATGTACACTATCATGTCATCTGCAAACAATGACAGTTTTACTTCCCTCTTTCCAATTTGGATGTCTTTTATTACTTTTTCTTGTCTGATGGCTATGGCTAAGATTTCCAATACTATGTTCACCACTTCAGTGGTGAAAGCAGGCATCATTGTCTTGTTCCCAATCTTAGTGGGAAAGGTTTTAGTTTTTGCCCATTGAGTATGGTGTTGGCTGTAGATTTCTATGTGCTTTACTTGTTGAGATGTGCTCCTTCTACTCCAACTTTGCTGATTGTTTTTATCACAAATGAGTGCTGCATCTTATCAAATGCTTTTTCCGCATCTATGATATGATCATGTGATTTTTGTCTTTCCTTTTTTTAATGTGATGTATTGCGTTTGATTTGTGAATATTTTGCCATCTTTACATCACTGGGATAAATCCCACTCGATCGTGGTATGTTAGCTTTTTAATGTATTGCTGGATGCAGTTAGCCAATATTTTGTTGAGGGTTTGAGCATCTATTTTCATCTGCAATATGGGCCTGTAGTTTTTGTTTGTTGTGTCTTTTTCTGGTTTTGGGATTAGAATGATGCTGGCCTTATAAAAATAGTTTGCAACTCATCTTTCTTTGATTTTTTTGTAATAGTCTGAGAAGGATAGGGGTTATCTCTTCCTTAAATGTTTTGTAAACTTCTGCTTTGAAACTGTCTGGTTTGGGGCTTTTGTGTACCAGGAGTTTTTTGATTACTGCTCAAATTCACCAGCTGTTATGGGTCTGATCAGGCTTTCTACTTCTTCTTGATTCAATTTTGGAAGTCTATTTTTTTCTAGAAATTTGTCCATTTCATCCAGGTTGTCAAATTTCTTGGCATATAGTTGTTTGTAGTAATTTTCTTACATCCTTTGTATTTCTGTGGTATCTCTTGTAATTTCTCCTCTTTCATTTCTGATTTTATTTATTTGGGTCTTCTCCCTGTTTTTCTTGATGATTCTGGTTAAAGAACTCTTGATGTTCTTTATCTTTTCAAAGAACCAGCTTCTGGATTTATTGATCCTTGGAATTGTTCTTTTAGTCTCCATGTCACTTAATTCTGCTCTGATGTTGACTATTTCCATCCTTCTACTCACTTTGGGCTCTGTTTATTGTTGTTCCTTCAATTCTTGTAGATGTAGGGTTAGGTTATTTATGTCAAATGTTTCTATCTTTTTTAGGGAAGCCTGTATTGCTCTGAACTTCTCTCTCAGGACTGCCTTTGCTTTGTCCCATGGGTTTTGGACTGTTGTGTGTTCATTTTCATTTATTTCCAGAAATTTTTAAATTTCTTCCTTGATCTCATTATTAACTCATTCATTGTTTAATGGCATGCTATTCAGTCTCCATGAATTTGAATGTTTTTGCATTTTTTCCTTGAGGTTGGTTTCTAGTTTCAAGCTCTTGTGGTCCAAGATAATGCTTGATATGGTTTCAGTTTTATTGAATTTGTTGAGGCTTGTTTTGTGTCCTATCATGTGGTCTAGTTTTGAAAATATTCTGTGTGCATTTGAAAAGAATGTGTATTTTGCTTCTTTGGGATAAAAGGTTCTACATATATCAATTAAGTCCATTTTATCTAATGTGTTGTTCAGTTCCACAATATTCTTGTTGATATTTTGTTTGGAAGATCTACCTATTGTTGACAGTGGGGTGTTAAAATCCCCTACTATAATTGTGTTGCTGTCTATATTCTTCTTGAAGTCCTGCAAGATTTTTCTTATATATTTGGGAGGTCCTTTGTGGGGTGCATATATGTTTACAATATTTATGTCTTCTTGATGGATTCTTCCTTTGAGTATCATGAAGTGTCCTACTATGCCTCTTTTTATGGCCTTTTTTTAAAGTCTGTTTTGTTAGATATACATTTTGCTACCCTTGCTTTTATTTTCCCGTGTGTTTGCTTGAAATACTTTTTTCCAACCCTTCACTTTCATTCTGTGTAAGTCTTTTGCTCTGAGGTGGGTCTCTTGTAGGCAGCGTATGTGTGGGTCATATTTTCTTATCTATTCAGCTACCCTATGTCTTTTGATCGGAGCATTTAATCCATTTACAGTTAAGGTTATTATCGATAGGTACTTATTCATTGCTATTTTCCCCCTTTGTACCTGTGTTCCTCTCTCTCTCTCACTGTTTTTATTCATCCTTTTAAAGCAGTCCCTTTAGCATATCTTGCAGTGCTGATTGGGTGGGTGTATTCTTTTAGCCTTCTTTTGTCTGAGAAACTCCTTCTTTTGCCTACCATTTTAATTGAGAGCCTTGCTGGGTGGAGTAGTCTTGGTTGCAGACCTTTGCTTTTCATTACTTGGAATATTTCTTGTCATTCTCATCTGGCTTATAGTGTTTCTATTGAGAAGTCAGCTGCTATCCTTATCGGGTCCCCTTGTAGGTTACTTGCTGTTTCTCCCTTGCTGCCTTTAAGATTCTCTTTGTCTTTGAAGTTTTCCATTTTAATTATGATGTATCTTTGAGTGGGCCTTTTTGGGTTACTCTTGATTGGGACTATCTGTGCTTCCTTGACTTGTGTGACTTTTTCTCTCATCCAATTAGGGAAATTTTCCATCATGACTTTTTCAAACAGATTTTCTATTCTTTGCTCCTCTTCTTCTCTTTCTCATATCCTTGTTATATGGATACTGTTATGTTTCATGTTGCCCTGCAGTTCCCTTAACCACTCTTCATTACTTGTGAGCCTTTTTTCCTTTTCTTGCTCTTTCTGGGAGTATTTTTCTACCTTGTCCTCTTACTCTCTGATTCAATCCTCTACTTCATCTAGCCTGCTTTTGATTCCTTCTACTATGTTCTTCAATTCAGAAATTGTATTCTTCACTTCCTCTTGGTTCTTGTTGATAGTTTCTGTGTCCTCTTTCATGTTGGTATAGTTTAAGTAAGTTTCTCATAGTTTCTCTGTAGTTTTTGATAATTCTCACTGAGCTTATTGAGCTTCCTTATAACCACTGTTTTGAACTCAATATCTGATAGTTTATTTGCCTCTATTTCATTTAGCACTCTTTCTGAGGATTTTCCTTTCCTTTTGATTTGGGGTTGTTTTTTGTCTTCCCAGTATTTGTGAGACTCTTCTTGTTTTTATGCTTCTTAAAATGATCTGTTTTGACTCCTTGGCTTTGTGGTATGAACTTCTATGGTAGGAAACCTGTGCCATTCAGTGGTGCAGTCTCCTTGATCTGATGAACTTGATGCTCTTGGAATGCCCCTTATGCTGTTTAAGTTGGCTCTCTGAATGTAATTGGGTTTTGATTGTTGTTGGGTTGTTATTTGGTGGTGGTTCCCTCTGGCTGGTTGACTGAAGGGCCTTCTGCCCAGCACTTCTTGTATGCTGTTGTGCATGTGCTCCCAGCACAAAAAAACCCAAAGCCAAGGAAACAAACCCACACTCACAAAAATAATCCCCTTCCCTGCAATTCCACTATCAATAGCAAATGAACCAGTATTAATAAGGATGTAAAGAGATTAAGATTTATAAGAAAGGAGAGTGAATATGAGATGACCTACTGAAAGAAAAATGATTTTGAGAGGGTAGTGGGAGGAACACAAATAAGAGTTGGGAGCTGGAACAATGTGGAGAAAGAAAGTAAAATTTAAAATTTACAACATGAATAAAAAATGGAATGAAGAAAGTAGAATGAAGTATGAGAAGGGAAGTGTATAGTATTACGTTTAAACAGAAATTAAAATAAAATAAAATAATGTGAGAGAGAGAAAGAAAAGGAAGGGGAAAAAGTAAATAAATAATAAAAATATAGGAGCCAAATTGGAGAGAAAGGTCCACCACAGCACTGTCAACAATTCATGAGCTAAAATTAATATAGGTGAGATGGGACTAAGAGGCGAAAATAGAGAGAAAGAAAAGCTTAAGAGATGTCTAGAGGAATGGGAAGTGACTTTGAAATGATAGAGGGAGAGGGAACATTGAGAATAAAGAATGAAAACCAGGCTAAGCCAGGGAAAAATTAAAATTTGAATGAAAAGAAAAGGAAAAAGGAAAAAAGGAGAATAAAAAAATAAAAGGGCAGGATGAAAGAGAGAAACGAGAAAGAGAAAAAGAAAAAACAGGCTAAGACCGGGCAAAATTAAAAATTTTAGATGATAAAAAGAGTAAGATAGGGGCTTGGTAAAATTTGAGATTTGAAGTACAAAATTAGTGAAGACTTTGAGATAAAATTGAAAAAATGCAACAACAACTTTCCTATCCATAACCAACTAGCAAAGATTGCTAACAGCGGAGAGAGAACATGGGTATTTCAAGAGTGGGAGGTGGGGGGAAGCATGAGAGAGGGTCATTGACAAGAAAATTAGTTTTGTGAGGCTGGACCAGGGAGAAATAGTAAGAGTGAGGGATGGAAACAAGTTGTAGCAAAAGAGAAAAGAAAATTTAAAATTAAAATAATGAAAGGAAAGAAGAAGGTAAAATGGGGTAAGAGAAGAGAGGGGCAAACTATGAGTTGAAATAAAATATAGTATAAAATCTAATGACTTATTGTGCACAAACTTAATACACAAGAAATGAATGTTAAAAAGCTATGCAGGAAAGAAAATATCACAAACCATGGAGAAGACCACAGTGGACTTCATCTCAGTAGCCTCTAGCATTTACCACTATTTTTTCTTTCTGTATCTGCCTCAGATGGTTTCAGATGTTGACCCTGTCTGAGACTGTCAGGGATCTACTTTCTGTTGCTGTCTCCTTCAGTTGTTAATCTAGTCACTCTGCATTCAGCAGTCAGGTTTAAGCACCATAGGGCAGGGTAGAATCCCTCCTGGGGTCCTGGCTATTGCTCCCCTCAGGGTGTTACCACTTGGGGGGGGGTGGTAGTGGTCTGCCTGAGCAGGGCAGCTGCTGCTATATGGGGGATGATTCAGCACCAGGATCAGTGTGGCTACTCTCTCAGTTCTTTCTCAAAGCCTCTGTCCCCCATCTCTCCTCAGGTGTCTCTAGCCCACTCTGCACTCACCTTTGCTGAAGCCCAGGGTAAGTGGGCTTCAGCAATGCAGAAAATAAAAATTTGTGCACTGGCCCTTTAAACAGCTCTTTGCATCTCCAGCCATCCCTCCCTGGCAGCCAGCAATCCTGCCACTTTTTGCTTTTCACAGCTGGTTGTTACCTGTGTACTTTTTAGGCTCTGGTGCTCTAGGCTGGGGATTCCAGCTTAGGGTTTAGACCCCAGTCTTCTCAGGGGGATCCAATTGACTACTTAATTATCCCTCTGTCACTGTGGCACTGCTGCCTGTGGGCGCCCAGTCAACCCTGTCAGTCTCCATTCCTTACCATTCAGGTTGTGCTGAAGCTGATTTTTCTTACTGTCCCAGGTTATAAGGCTTCTCTCTCACACTTGTTCAGCTATTTGTTCTGGGTAATTTCTCCACAATTTAGTTGTAATTCCAGATTTGTCCTGGAGGGGAGGTTAGTGTGACTTCCACTCACTCCTCCACCATCTTGCCAAAAACAATTTTTTCAAATTTTTTATAATTATATTTTATTGATTATGCTATTTCAGTTGTCCCAAGTTTCCCAACTTTGCCGCTCTCCACCCAGCACCCCCCACTCCCTGAGGCAATTCCCACACCTTTGTTCATGTCCGAACAAAGGGGCATGCATATATGTTCTTTGGCTACTCCATTTCTTATGCTGTACTTTACATCCCCATGGCTGTCCTATAACTATGAATTTGTACTTCTTAATCCCTTCACCTCTTCACTCATTCCTCCATACTCTCATCCTATCTCAAAATGCTCTCCATATCTGTGAGCCTGTCTCTGTTCTTCTTGTTCACTTAATTTGTTTTTTAGATTCAATTGTTGCCATTTTTTTGTTCATAGTTTTCATCTTTTTCTTAAATAAGTCCCTTTAACATTTCACATAATAATGGTTCGGTGATGGTGAACTCCTTTTGTTTTTTTCTTGTCTAGAAAGCTCTTTATCTGCCCTTTGATTCTAAATGATAGCTCTGCTGGGTAAAGCAATTTTGGCTTTACATGACTTTGAATATTTCTTGCCAATCCCTTTTAGCCTGCAAAGTTTCTTTTGAGAAATTAGATGACAGTCTTATGGGGACTTCCCTCTAGATAACTAACTGGTTTTTTCTTGCTGCTTTTAAGATTCTCTCTTATCTTTAACCTTTGACATTTTAATTATGATGTGTCTTGGAGTAGGCCTCTTTGTACTCATCTTGTTTGCGACAGTCTGTGCTTCCTGACCTTGCATGTCTACTTCCTTCACCAAACTGGAAAATCTTCTTTTATGATCTTTTCAAATAGATTTCAAATTTCTTGCTCTTTCTCTTCTTCTGGCACCCCTTCAATGGGAATGTTGGAATGCTTAAAGTTGTCCCAGAGGCTTCTTAAACTATCCTCGTATTTTTTATTTCTTTCTTTCCTTCTTATTGTCCTGATTGGTTGTTTCTTTTTCTTCCTTATGTTCCAAATCATTCATTTGACTCTCATCTTCATTCACTCTACTATTGTTTCACTGTAATTGTTCTTTATTTTAATTACTGTATCCTTTGCTTCTGATTGGATCTTTTTTATGCTATTGAGGTCCTCACTAAGTTTCTTTAGTATTCTTATAACCAGTCTTTTGATCTCTGCACCTGATAAATTGCTTATCTCCATTGTGTTTAGTTCATTTTCTGGAGTTTTGATCTGTTCTTTCATTTGGGCCATGTTTCTTTGTCTCCTCATTTTGGCAGTCTCCTTGTGTTTGTTTCTATGTGTTAGGTAGAGTTGCTATGACTCCCTGTCTTGGTAGCATGGCCTAATGTAGCAGGTGTCCCATAGGGTCCAGTGGCACAGCCTCCCCTATCACCCAAGCTGGGTCCTTGAAGTGCACTCTTCATGTGGGCTGAGTACACCCTGCTCTTGTAGTTGAGCCTTGGTTGCTCTTGGCAGGTCAATGGGAGGGATTTACCCAGGCCTGTCAGTTGTAAGGAGTGGTTATAACCACTGACCACCAACTTCTGCCCTCCGTGGAGGAACAGCTGTGTAGGGGGATGGTGGTAGGGCTTTTATGTGTTCTGTAGATGTCCCCTGGGTACACAGGCTCTGGGATTTCCTGGGTGGTACAGGCCAGGATCAGTCCCAACCTGTGTTCTGCCCAGGACTACCCTGCATGAGCTATAAAGCAATCTGCAGATAGCTACTGCTTGTGCTGGGTTTGGATATTCCCATTTAAAGCTAAGCTGTGAACCTGGGCTGGCTGCTGCTAGTGCTGAGCCTGGGCCACTTAGCAACAGGTACAGGGGCTGGGGGGCTCACCGAGGCTGGCTGTTGCTTGTTTGAGAGGATTTAGGAAGTAGTGAAGCATGGGCCAAAACCAGCCATTATTATGAAAAAGCCAGTTTGAATGGGTCCATAAGTTGAGTGGGTTGGAGACTCAGGGGATCTCTAGGACAGAGCAAATAGTGTTAGCCAGGTTGATGGAATCTCTGATATGGCATCCACCTGCCAGCTCTGTGGATCTGTAGGAGGAGCGCTCAAAAATGGGACACTGGCCTGTGTCTACTTTTCTGTCTGGGAGGAAGCTGTCCCCAGCTCTTACCTTGATGCCAGACACTTCAGTTCCTCCTCATATGCCAGTGGTGCCTTTCAAGCTGCTACCCTGGTGCTAGAGCTCAGAGGGAGTGAGTCTGAGAAACTCCATGTGTGGGTTCTTTAAGAGAAACTGCTTGGGACTCCAGAAGTTTCTTCCACTGACTCAATCCCCTCTAGTTTTTGCAGACAGAAGTTATGTATTACCTGTAATTTTCAGAGGGATTAAATAGATTCTCCACTACTCAGTGTCTGAGTGGGGATTTGAGCCTAAGTTTGTCTTATTACAGAGCCTGTGGTCCTCCACCTGGACCATAAGACTAGGCCCAGTTAGATGTTCAAATCTGGGGCTAAAGGACTTGCATCTAGAATATAAAAAGAACACTTACAATTCAATAATAAAAAGACAACCCAATTTTAAAATGGGCAAAGTATCTGCATATATATTTCTCCAGGGGAGATAATACATATGACCTATAAGCAAATAAAGAGATACTCAACATCATTAGTCATCAGGAAAATGCAAATTAAAACCACAGTGAAATACTACTTCACACCCAGTAAGACTGTGATAATCGAAAAGACAGGCAATGACAAGTGTTGTCAAGGATTTGGGAAAACTTGAAACCTCATATATTCTTGTTGGGAATGTAAAATCGTGCAGCCTCTTTGCAAAACAGCAACTCCTCACATTGTTAAACATATAATTACCATACAACCCAGCAATTCCACTCTTAGGTATATACCTAAGAGAAATGAAACATGCCCACACAAAACTTTGTACACTAATGTTTATAGCAGCATTATTCATAATAGCCAAAAGGTAGAAGTAACCCAAGTGTTCACCAGTTGATGAAAGGATAAACAAAATATGGTGTATCCATAAAATATTATTCAGTCATAGAAAGGATGAACCTTGAAAACATTAGGCTAAGTGAAAGAAGTCACACACGAAAGTCCATATATTAAGTGATTATGTTCTTCTGAAATTTCAGAATAAGCAAATATGTGGAAACAGAAAATAGATTGGTGGTTGCTTAGGGACTTGGGTGGGGCTGCAGGGATAGAGGGGTGATGGCTAAAAGATATATAGGGTTTCTTTTTGAGATGGTGAAAATATTCTAAAATAAACTGGTGATGCACATTTGTAAACATACTAAAAACCATTAAATTGCATACTTTAAATGAGTGAATTATATGATCTATGAGTTGTTATCCCAATAAAGCTGTTTAAAAATGAGAAATAAACTAATAGAAAAAAACCTGAGGCTGAGGGGTGAGGTATGAATAGAGATAGAGACTGGAGAGTCACTAGTGAAGACCATGAGGGTGGGTGATCTTGCTCAGGAAGGGATGGATGAATGGAAACTGGAAGCATGACTTCATGGGGAAGAGCTGCTGCTGGAGCTCAAGGCTGGTAGGTGTCAAGACAGAAGCAAGGCTGAGGGAGTGACCACTGTCAACCCTCAAATCCTCCAGCAAGAGATGGCTTGCCAGTGTTGGAGGGAGTTGGGATTCTAATGACAGGTGTGCCGGTTTGAGGGGCAGTGGCCCCATCCCCCTGTTTACATCAGATGGAAGCCATCACGCCACTGAAGTGACCTTGCACAGAGGGACAGAACTTGACCTAGTCAGTGTCCCCATGGGTAGAGCCCAGATATATTTGGGTAGCATATATTTGAAGGCAGTGGACGTCTTTGACCTCTGGCTTCTTATCTGTAGTCTGGGGTGTTAATTTCACCCTCAATGGGTTGCCCAGGGTGAAATTAAGTACTGTGCTGAAAGTACCTGGTAAGAGTTTAAATAACGGGCAAAAGTTGCTCTCAGTAGGTCTTCTCATAAACCCCATGGGTAGATGGGGCATGAATTACTGTGCCCATTTTAAAGAAAAAACAGAGAGGCTGGGTGACTCACCAAAGGACACATTGCTAAGACAGGGCAAAACAAGGCTCTGCCTCCAATGACGCCCTCCTCACCACACCACCTTTATGCCTTGCACCTGACAGCACAGCTGGCTGACACCCTTGCATGGTGCTATCAGCTACACAGTACTTTCATTTTACCTTCAGGATAAGCATCAGCTTAAGGAGCATAAGCATCATCCATCCCATCTTACAGGTGAGAAAACAGAGACTCAGAGACAGATCTTTGAACATTATTCAGACCTCCTGCTAGCTTTAGAGAAGCCACATCATGATCCTAGTGCCTTCTAGACTCTAAGACATGGCAGGTCAAAGGTCTTTTGGAGAAAGTGGAGCCCTGTGCAGGTGCTGAGGATGGAAGAGAGATGCAAGCTGGTGGGTGGGTCCATGCCAGGCTGTGTGTAGATGGCTCTGGCAGCCCCTTCAGTAGACCCCTGCTCCTGTGGGAGGAAGGAGACTGGAGGCTTGTCCATGTATAGAAGGCAGCTGCATATCAAACAGGAATTGCACAAATAGTAGGTAGTCCTGCTCCCACTAGCTAACAGGATTAATCTAACTGTACACAGACATAGCTGGGCAAAATAAAAACACAAAACCCAAGCTAAATTACACCACTTGCTGGTTGAGCCCTCAGAGCCCCAGAACATGTCACCTGATTGCTCACTAGCTGCAGGGGTGAGGAAAGCAGAAGGAGGCTTTGAGTGATGCCCATGTGGGACAAGGAGGTCCAGGAGCACTCAGGCAGCCAGCGAGGGAGACTGTACCGTCTCTAAGGTTCCATAGCAGCAGGTGGATGGGTACATCTTGAAATGCCAAGGCAGCTGCCATGCCCTGAAGAAGTGGGAGAGGCCCCCAATACTCCTGTGACCAGCACTCCCACTCTAAGTCCTGCCTGATGAGAGGGTTCTGTTCCTGGAAAACAGACCCTAGGATGTTCACACAAAGAAGAGAAGCCAGGTCATCAGCTAGGTCTGCCTAGTGGTCTGGCATCCAGGCCTTATTCAGATCTCCACAATGAAGAAAAGGAGTGGAATGCTGGACCAGGTAACCACATTCAATCCCCACTATGACTATTGTAATCCCACTTTATGGTTGAGGAAACTGAGGCAAAGTTAGTTTTCAGATCATTTGGGATCCAGATCCTGTACTCCTGTCAGTGCCCCAAGTTTCCTCTCAAATTGTGGCTTTGGGGAGAAGCAAATCTTTTGCCCCGGGCCTGCTTTGGGTTCAGGTCAGCTCCAAGCCCAAGGTCAGATCAGAAGCCCCTTAAGTCTCCAGCTTCTTGATTCCTGCTTTCCCCCACCTCAGCTCAGGACACTTATTATTTTGCTGATGTCCTCTCACTGGGGATGACAGTAGCTGTGGGTTCGGAAGCCCATGAAAGGGTTTCTTGGGGAAACTGAGAAAGGCCTGTAAATGACTTCTTTTGCCTCTAACACTGGGAGAGAAAAGGGATCACTATGTCTATCTCTTGGCCCCTAGAAGGGCAGGCAAACCTGGGGCAAATCTTCCTTTCCTTCTATCTTAAGAATGATAAATCCTGTTGCTGACACTAATTGTGCAATTGTTCTGTGCTAGGAGCTTTGCTAAGCTCTTGGAACTCATTCTTCTAATGCAACACAGCAACCCTAGGTGGTGGGCACTGTTTTCATCCCCTCCATTGTAACAGGGAAGTAGTGGAAGTCCCTCTACTATGTAAGTGGCACGTTTGGGAACCAAGCCTAATCCCCAAAGTCCTGTAATATCCTGCCTTTCCAGGACTTGCCTGTGTCTTTTTTCCTGGGTTCTTCAGTGTGAGGCATGGAAAGGAAGTGGGTGAGTTCTAGCTCACCCTACCACCTGGCTCCGTGGCCTGCAGCAGCCCCTGGGCTTCTTTAACCTGGAAATTCCTGGTTTGTAAAACAAGAGAAGAGATCTCACCTGACCTGCATTACTGCCTTGTGGGAATCAAAGAGGAAAATAGACATGACTTTGGTTTTCCTGCTGTGAGGTATTACATGAATATTAGTCACTATTCCACATCCCAGGGCAGGAGTGTTTCTGAGCTCCATGGGATTTTTTTACACTAATACTACTAGAAATGATAATAATTACCCCACTGTTTATCTAGGCACCTTTTCCTGGGGACCTTGTTGCCCCTAAGGACACAACCAGTGTCCACACAGGTCCTAAGAGAAGGGGACAGTGCTCCCCTTTAGCAGTGAGGTAAACTGATACCCCCAACAAGAACAAAGAGCTACCCTCCAACCCTCCAATTTCCTCCAGCCCTCTATAGGAAGGTTTGGGCTTAGAGTCTGAGATTTATGAGTCTCTGCCCTTCCTCTGTGAGGCTCCCAGGCCACTCATGAGAGTAACCTAGGAAAAATTTACAAAATGAGTTCTGTGACAGCACCCCTTCCTTCTTCTGCCTTTCCCCCCTGGTCTCAACCTCCCTCTAGCTGAGTTTCTCACCCTTGTTTCTCCCAAGGCTTCCACTCACCTCCCAGTGGTTTTCCCTTCCCATTGCCCAGTGCCAAGCTGGGCCTAATTTTAGCTCCTTCCTGGAAATGAAGGAGCTGATGTTGAGTTGTCACTGGTACCTGGGAAATTCGAGGGTGGGGCAGACAGGGGACAGCACAGAAGGAGGAGCTCCCCTAGTCCTGGGCAGTGCTCTCTGTTGTCCCAGGTGACCTCCCTGAGATCCTGTGTGGAAAAGGCAGAGAAGGGATCTGGGCAGAAAGGCCAAGTCACTTGCTTGTGTTTAGTAACCTGTTCAGTGGCAGAATCAATTCTGTTCCTCAGTCTGTGGGACTCCCAGAACCACATGTACCCTATCCCCAGGGTGTTTCTCCATCGCCAGGGTGTTTAAAGTCTGAACACCAGGACAGTGGGCAAAGCTGCCTCACTCAGGTCTACACAGACCCCTGAGAGGAAGTCCAAGTGCTTTGCCACCAGTCATAAGGTGTGAGCTCTAGAAAACCAGGTTCTAAGTCGTACTGGGAAGGAAAATTTAGAGAAAGTGAGTTTCTGGACTGAGGAGTCAGGAGACAGGAGACTGGAAGCAGATATTGAACCCTTCTTCCTAAGTTTTTATCAGGGCTGGTGAAGCAGGAGTCCCAGGGATGCTGGGAAGGCAAACAGGACTTCTTAATGGGTGCTGCCTAGCCAAACATGCAGATCATGAAATAGTTAACAACAATAAACAAACAGCCAAACATTAAATTTATAGAAGGTTTTATTATAGTAGTAATTCATTTTTGACATAGAGAAAATAGAAACTCAGAGAGGTTCTTTAATCTTCCCAAGGTTATACAGCTAATGGGTTAAGAAAAGACAACTCTGGGCTGGGTGGGCTGTATGCACAGAAGCCAGGGTGTAGGTCCCTCTCTAACCAGTCCCTGGCTCCACTCTTTCTGCAACCCTTGTCCCTTACAGCATCTAGAACCTCAGGAGGCCTGCTCTGTCCTCAGCTTCTGAGCTGGGCCAAATTCAGAGTGGGCACACTCAAGGCCACCACTTGGCCTCTCCGGTCATTCAGGACTATATACTGCTCCTCCCTCCCTGTCTAGGACCTTCATGGGCCTGGGGAAGCTGAGGAGAGCCTGGCATTACTACATACATGACTCATTCCTGGGACCCAGAAAGTCAACTGGACATTTTGGGTGCACTGGTGAGTAGAGAAGAATCTTGGGGAGCTGAAACATGACTCTGAGGCCTTAAGGAGGACAAGGGGGCTTTCCCAGGAAAAAGCAGGTACTAAATGTCAGATCTTCGGGTTCCCAGCTCCTGCATCTCAACCATTCTCTTGGCCTTTTCCTAATTTCTGGGACAGTAAAACCACTGGAACATTGGCCCAACAGGGCCAGATATTCCACCTGATGTCCTGTGACTGAAATCACCATGGGCTGACTGTGACAAGCCCAGCTGAGGAGGCTGGCACTGACAGTTCTTCCATCCTATGCACAAACTTATTATTTACAATAATTAGTGCATGATTTTCATCTAATTTGTTAATCAGTCAGTGCCTATGCAACTTGGTATAGCTGTCTCTCTGTAAAGACCAGCCAGTGTGACTCAGTTGATTGGGCATCATCCTGCAAAACTCAAGGTCACTAATTCATATTTCAGTTGGAGCACATGTCTGGGTTGCAGGTTCTGTTCCCAGTTGGGGTGGGGTGCATATGGAAGGCAACTCATCGATGTTTCTCTCTTACTTTGATGTTTCTCTCCCTTCCTTTCTCCCTCCCTTTCCCTCTCCCAAAAATAAAAAAATAAAATAAAACAATAAA
This sequence comes from Mormoops blainvillei, assembly GCA_004026545.1. Taxonomy (NCBI): domain Eukaryota; kingdom Metazoa; phylum Chordata; class Mammalia; order Chiroptera; family Mormoopidae; genus Mormoops; species Mormoops blainvillei. Next base: position 208,409 of record PVJD01001552.1, on the reverse strand, counting down.
GACCACCAAGATCCCATTCTGAGAGAGGCTGACCCAGGCAGGTTGGGAGGAACCAGTGGTGGTGGTGTAGGTAATGTGTGTATGGGCTTGAATGTCCCTTACACAACCTCTATCTGCCCTCACTGCCCTTGTATGAAACTTCCTCTTGCTTTCTTGGGCTTCCACAACTCTCCCATCACTCCATATCATGCCTACTTCCCTGAGGCTGCCTTTGTTTTAGAACATTGGCTGTCTAAGCTTCAGTTTCTCCATTTTTTAGTAGCAGTTTCTGTGTATATAATGCCATATAGCCTTTGGGGTGCTGGGGCTTGCTTGTATTGGCTTGTGTGTCAATTACTAAATTTTCAGTGGTTTTGCAAGCCTGTTGATAAACACAGATTATTAAAAATTAAATTATATAAACTACAATTAAATGAGATATATTAAGCATAAAGGTAATAAATACTTAAAACTCATTACTTACTAATTATTTTGCTCTTATCCATGCTCTTGAGATTATTTACATTGATTGTACCTATATGTTGGAAATACTACATAACGGCTCACTGCTAACTAAGCATCTTTTCCCAAATGCACATTCAATAATGTTACCTTAAAATCATTAGGATAGGAGTATTTGCAACGTGAAACTTGGCAAATGCTGTATGTCGGGACTTTATTTATAGTTTTTTTATTTGTTTATACTTAAAATAGCAGTGGAGAACATCTTAATAAGTATATTTTATGTATAGCTATTACATTGTAAATAGCACAAAAAATGAGAAAATGCTCTTGCAGTAATTGAAAACTATTATCTGATTCAGCAAAGAAGTTGCTCACATCATTGGTGGACAAAAGAAGTTCTAACAAATGTCTTTGTTGTTTCACATTCTTTTTGCCCATTAATGTAAATGCAAATACCAACCAACATTCATGTGGGAACCATACTCAATTGCAACCATATGTTGGCAACAGATATAATAGTTTGAAAAATCAACAGAATCATTCTGTTAGAATCAATTAGCTACACAGAATTTATAATAAAGGGTATTGTATATGTTATTATTATCTGTAAAATTTATGCAACATATCTTTCATATCAGTAAATTACACATACATAGACTTTTTCTTTTTCTTGGAGAGCCAGTTGTTAAATATTTACCAGGACATCACTTACTGTACTTATTGAGAGAGACCATTACCTTCGTCCTTTTTGCCTCCACCCCAGCTCTAGGATTTGTATGGTGTCATCAGCCTTTAATGGCAGCTCCAGATGGTGAGAAAGGTGATAAAACTTGGCCTTCTCATCCTCCTCTGTAACCCTCTCCATATAAAGACTATTCTTAGTCATTACTAAGCATTTCCCCATGGGTCTCAGGAGAGTAGGTGTCCTTAGGACACAACCCTGGGCAGAGAGAAGAAGGACCCAAAACCTTGAAACTTGCCAGCTCTGCTCTATGGGGCATCATTACCCATTGTTTGACTCGTATCATTTAGAACCTGAACACCATAATCTCTGGCCTGGATTTTGACAAGAGCCTCTTAACTGGTGTCCAGGCTTCTATTCTTGGCCTTCTACGGTCTCTTCTCAATAGAAAACCAAAGAAATCCTTTTTAAATCTAAATCAGATTTTGTACTCCTCTGCTGAGGGTCCTACTATGGCTTTCCTTTTGTCTTTGAAGTGGCCCTATGTGATCTAGTCTCCTATGCCTCATTTCCATCTTCTGCTGCTCTGCCTGTCCTCTCTTGCTGTGTAGCACCCTAGAATCTTGCAGTTCCTTGAGCTCCCCAGACATCTCTCCTCTTATGGCCTTGGTACTGGCTCTTTCCTGCCTGGAATGCTCTTCCCCCATTTCTTCACCTCTTCCAGGTCCAAGCATCTTGCTTCCCCACTGAGGCATTCCTAGTTTGCCTGTTCAACATCTTCACTTGCCTCCCATCCTGATACACCTGATTTACCTTACTCTGATAAATTTCTTATATTTTTTCATAGTATTTCTCACCTTATAACATACTGTCTAATCTCCTTATTACATTTGTAATCAAAATCATGTGTCAGAGGGTAGAGATCTTTGTTTCATTCACTGCTATACCCATATTCTAAAAATAGTTTCTCTACAGGTAGGTGTCAATATATATTTTTGAAGAGATGCCTCGAGAGAAAGGTGAACTTCTAAGGGAGTGCCTGTGCAGGAGAGCAGAAAACACATTTTCTCAATTAATGCCAGGTTGGAAGGCCTGTCTGCCTCAACTCAGCCTGGCTTCCCAGCTATTCTCCCCAGTCAGAGTCTGTATGGGGCCAGAGGTTAGTCAGGATTCTCCAGAGACACAGAACCAATGAACCAGTAGGTATAAACATAGATAAATAAATATACAGAATTATTCTAAGAAATTGGCTCACGTGATCATGGAGGCTGACAAGTCCCAAGTCTGCAGTCGGCAAACTGAAGTCCCAGGACAGTGAGTCATGTAATTCTGGCCTGAAGGCTGATGTTTTGGTCTGAGTCCAGCAGCTGGAAAGACTGATGTCCCAGCTCAGCAGTCAAGCAGCAAGAGTTTCCCCTTCCTCAGCCTTTTAGCTCTATTTAGCTCTTCAATATAGTAGGTGGGGCCCACACACACTAAGGAGGGCAATCTGCTTTATTCAGTATACTGATTCGAATGTTAATCTCATCCAGAAACAACCTCCCTGACACACCCAGAATAATGCCCAACTAAATGTCTGGGCACCTTGAGGTCCCATGAAGTTGACATATAAAATTACCATATTTTGCCATGTATAATGCACACCAATGTTTTTGTGTGCATTATACATGGGATTATTATACCCATTATTGTACCCATGATATGTAATCATTATATCCAGGTATAATGCTCATCCTTGTTTTTCCCTCAAAAATTTGGGCAAAAAGGTGTGCATTATACACAGCAAAATACGGTAATTATCACAGGCTGTTTACCTGTCCAGTTATCCCAGAGTAGAGGGAGAGCAGGACAAGACACTGCAGCCTGGGTGACACACATCTTCCACCAAGTGCTCATGCTGCTTATCATTGTGGCCTGTTAGTACCACTGTTCCTCTCCTCTTGCTCTTTAGGAATCTAGAACATTGGGTAATGAGGAGAGGGAAGGTGGCTTAGAACAACCTCTGTGGCTTTGGCCTAGCCTCTGTTTTCTCACCTGTAATATGGATTTAATACAGTATTACTCATCTCACAGCTATAAGGCTCAAATGAGAAAATGCTTTGTCAAGTAGAAAGCGTTTTACAAGCCCAAGGTATTCAATTTGTAAGATATCTCAATCCTACTCAACTCTGGCATGTTCCTATCCCTGCAAGGTAGGGTTAAACCTGCCTTATATATTCAGTTTCTCATGTTCTAGGAGGAGGAACAAAGGAAAAGACATAAATAGGGTCTTTGAAAACTACAGTAACAACAACATGTATGTTTGAGAGACTAGATTGAGAATTGGTGCTTGCTCCATCCTGAGCCCTGGAGGGAATCACCAGGCTGTTGGATTTCTTTACTCTTGTAGTGTTGCCCCTGGGGGCAGGGGGAAGGGTTGAAGTTCTGAATGTGGTAGATTAGATGTGATATCAGAGACGCTTCCACCCTGGGTACAGTGGATGGAGAGGTGCATCCCAGGTGAGTACAAGTGTGTCTGGAAGAAAGTGGGTGAATGGGAGACAAGAACTCCTATTTTCCCAAAGAATTTACCTTCTCATTGGTGTTTCCCTATGACAATTAGCATATACTTTTCCTCTGGCCCTCTATGACTGGGAATATGAAATGAGAAGACAATTTCCTTTGCCCAGATCCTTTTTGGCTCCTCCATTCAGTCACTAGCAGAGCCAAAGTTCAGGTAGAAATTTGTCTGGCTTGATTGCCATTCACTGCTCAACTTTGAAAGCTGTTTGGCAAGATGGAGTGTGGATGCATATCCCATGATGATGGGTACTGAGAGGCCTGGGTGTTCCCATCAGAGAGGCCTATGAGGGAGTCATATGACTGATGGGAAATTTGCACTGGGATGGGGAAAAGTAAATACCAAGAGACAGAGTATCAGGAAGTCTCTGCCCTCCTGTACCCTTCTGACAGCAGAGAGCGAGACACTAATTACCCTTGCCCTCCAGGAGCTCTACACCCTGATGCCCATCCTTAGCTAGTCTTTGTCATGGGGTAGCTAACACAGGTCAGGGGGTGAATATGGAGCTGATTGGTTTCATGACACAGAGGTGGAACTAGTTCATTCATTCACTCATTTATTCATTCCATAGGTATTTATTGAGAGTCTACTCTGTGCTGGAACTATTTCAGATGTGGGGATCCAGAAACAAACATGATAGGTGAAATCCCTTCTGTCATGGACTTGCAGCCTAGCTGGGGTGACAACTGTAAGCATATTAGCAAGTGTAAAGGGAAAAACCAGATGGAACTGGGCATGGGCCTTGGATGTATAAACTATTAGCTGTGTGACCTTGGGCAAGTTACTTAACTACTCTGAACCTCTGTTTCTCATATTTAAAGTCAGGATGATAATAATAGTGATTTCATAGAGTTGTGAGGATTATTTGAAAAAAGTATATGAAGTACAGTATACAATAGAGCACTTGGCTCATAGTAGATGTACCCATGTACATAGGTATGCATTATTGTTATTATTATTATTATTAATAGTACATATCCAGAAATGAAATCAGGAACACCTGTGCCCCTTTTTCGGTAAAGGGACATCCTGGAAGAGTTATCTAACAGCATCACAACCTTTAGTTGGTAAAGCATCAATTCAGCCAAGTCCTTCAGTGTTTGGTCAACAAAGTCTCTAAAAACTGGCATTTTTCCCCTCACTGGTAGGATTGGGTGGTTTTTTGAATTGGATGAACCATTTTTTTCTAATTGGATGAATCAATTCATTGTTCTGGCATTATGATGACCTAATCTAAGATTGGTGACAATTTTATCCAAGGTCCTGGGTGCTTTCTTCCTTCGCAATGAAACTTTTGGCCTGGTTTCATTTTCATTTCAATTTTATATGTGATGAGTGGTGAAAACACACACACATGACATACAAACACATACACACACAGAAGCTGAGCCAATTCATGATTATCCTTGCTCATTTGGGACCAAGAGAACCTAAACTTTATATTTTGCCAAAAGCTTTTACGTCTTCTCAGCCAATTTTTTTTCCACAGCAGAAGTCAAACAGCCAAATGGCATTGTATGAGTTTGGTCACTTTTCTGCTTCCCACTGGACAAGGCTCTGGCTGTCAGCTCATGGCTCTATTGACCACTGTGAGATAGCATCATCCATCTCTGTCACAGAAAAGGGGGAACTGGCATTGCCCATCCTGGAGGTGCTTGCAGGAGGAGACAGAGGATACTGGTTACTGTCAGACAAACCTATTTCCACTAAAACTTGGCATGTCTGGGTGGCTGTAGCTGCCCAGACAGAGAATTAGTACAGAGGAAGAATCTGCATGGCAACACCAGCCTGGCTCCTTGGTACTGCCCATGGAAACACATCTCTTCCTCAGCAGAGAGTTTGGTACCTCTCAGAGATAATTTTATATAAAATGGGGTAAAGAGAATCCCACCATGATGATCCTATTATCTGGGGAGGTTTCTTATGGTTCTTTTTGCCTGATGTGCGAGAAACCTACATTGCTGATTTTTTTTTCTGCAGGCATAATAAATGCCACTTCTAAGCTCTTGGAAACTGGTAAGCTGATGAATCTTGAGTATTTATCTTCATTCTTTGTAAGCCCTGTCTCCCACTGTCATCCTAAGCCCTTGATGAAATCTATAAGGCCTCTGATTTCCTTATCCAGGAGACAGACTGCTAAACCAGGCATATCTATTCCAAAGCTGACAGATTAAAAGCACTGCATGGGCAGCCAGGAGAAGAGGATTCCAGGGTCAGAACTGCCTTTTATAAGCCATGACAGTGATAAGTTGCCTAACTTTTCTGTCAGTTTCCAATGGCTCCACCTATCACTATGAGGACTGAATTCAGTCATGCAGGTGTTACTGAACCAAAGTGGGGTTTGGTTACCCACTACCACCAATAGACAAATTCTAGGGGCACAGGCTGGTAAGAAAAGAAAGAGGTTTTATTTAAATGCTCCATGGTCTGAGAGAATGGCAGATTCTTGTCTCAAAACCCATCCCGTCTAGAAAACCTGAGGAAATCCCAATCATCCTCAGCCAGACCAAAAACAAAGGTAGCATCCAAAATATCTTCTCCCATTTAAAGTACTGTCCTTTGGGAACTTCAGGCAGCCACTGAGTGGTTATCCAGGAGGTTCAGCTTGTTCTCTGTCACTGTCTGGCTTCAGGCTCCCTCCTGGAACTCCTGTGTGGGGCCAGCACCACCATTAGCCATGTGGCTTCCAGGGCCAGAAGGTCCTGTGAACACACTGGCTAGTACATTCCTCAGGTGGGCCAGGGCACATCCCTTCCTTCCCTTGGCACCATTCTGACCTCTGTGGTGTAAGTGCCTGCCTTCCCCTGGTCCCATCTCCAACCAGGTACCAGTAGAGGGTAGGAGGGCTTTTCCCCCCTATCCAATTATCTTGCTAGCCTTGTGCATGCTCAGTGCAATACTTTCTCTTGCCCAGGGGCAGGGGATCTGACACCATGAGCAGGAAGCTCCATATCGGGGGTGGAGTGTTCACAAAGCACAAGCTCTGTTATTGCACAAGTGGCCTTGCTCACTGCCATTTCCCAGCAGTCTGGCCCAGCTATCAGTAGCAAAGGTGAAAGCAAACTAAACTAATGAACCTCAAACACATGCAAGGCATTAGGTTATGCTCTGCACACACAGCCCTTCCACCAAACTAGGTCCCTGTGATAATTCCCTCATTCCATCTTACTAGAAAGCTGCTTACTTGGTTAAAACCCACAGGAAAAGCAAGATATGTATCCTGGGGGGAAACCCTACTCTCTCCCAGATGGTCTGTCTTGATTCATCTCTCATCTGCGTACTGACACGCTCAGCCCGCTCCAAAGCCACTCTCTGGGCAGGCACAGACTTGATAAGAACGGAGAGCAGGACCAACCACAGAAACAAAAGATTAGGGATTCTATATTTCTTTCTTGGTTCCTTGTTCTAAGATGAGCAAAGCAGCTGAATTTACTTACTTATTTATCATTTAATAATTTTATTTATTGAATTTATTGGGATGATATTGGTTAATAAAATTATATAGGTTTCAGGTATGAATTCTATAGTACATCACCTGTATATTGTATTTGTTTACTGATTTATTTTATTTACTTATATAATCCTCACCTGAGGATATATTTTTTAATTTTTTTTTTTTAGAGAGAGAAAAAGGGAGGAAGAGAAACATTGGTTGCCTCCCATCCACACCCTGACTAAGGATCGAATGGGCAACATAGATATGTGCCCTAACCAGGCATATCCACAACCTTTTGGTATATGGGACAATGTTCCAATCAACTGAGCCATCCACCAGGGCCCCTGATTTACTTTTGACAAACGTATCTGCATTGTGAATTATACTGAGGATGGAATTGTTACATTAAATCAGAGTTAATTTTTGACTTGTTTAAGGCACCATAAATAATCAACTCCAGTGTAAGATCATGGACTGCCCAAATTAGGCTAATAAGGATGATTGAACTTTTGAATTCTAAGTTTCTAGAAGAATAAAAATCAGTATTTACATTTCTGCCATGCTCTAAGATTTACAGCATTCTCAGAAGCTGCTATTAAATATAAATAACGAGAACAGTTCCCAATGCCAAGGTGAGCCCTTTGGAGCATACTCTATTCTCTTTTCTGGTGCTCAACTCCTGAACATGTGGTTGGGGTCTCAGTCTCTGTGTCTGAGGCAAACATGGATGGACGGGAAACCACAGGGGTTGTGCATTCGCACTTGTCCTGGAACCTGCAAAGGGATTTTCAAGTTCTAATGAAGACAATTAATTTTGCATTGGTTCCTTTGGTGAGGAATGCCAGAAGCCCTGCTGAGCTTTAGAAGTGCATCCCCCTCTCCCTCCCAGCAATGATTTCTGAAGAATTTCAATTTACAATTGGGTACCAGTTCTTAACCTTTTCTGCTGGCATGCTGTGGGTTTTGAGTCCATTGAATTAAATTTCTGTACTTTGTTGTCCCTCCACAGACTCTGGGAACCTTTCATAGGATGCCACTCAATTCTCTAGTTTAGCTCAAGAAGGAGAAAAAAGACTCAGTTGATTTTTAGTCCCATGTTTAGCCATCTGTTTAGTAAAGCCTTCCTGAGAGATGATCATTTGCTGATGTCTGCATGAGGTCCAGGTAGATGTGATCAAACTGACAGGTCAGCTCAAAATTTATGCTGCTGGTTGAGTGGCTACTGTTTATCCCAGTTTCAATTTCATTGCCACAAAAGTCATTTTCCAAGCCAATGCCATTGTGCAAAAGTGTGTAAAGAACAAACATGGCCCTGGCTCATCCTGCTTGGCAGATGACAACATATCTCTACACTTGCCAGGCTGCCCGTTTCTCTCCTCCGTGCATGCCAGGTGTTCTTATTTTCTCTACCACTTATCCAGAATTTAAAAAAAAAACAACTGTCTCATTTCAACTAAATTTGGCCCAGAGCGATTGAGAACATTGCTCAGCCAGGATTTGTTTCCTTTTGTCAGCATTCTTGCAGGCCTCCTCATGCCTATAGGTTTCTAGAACTGCCTTGACCACTGGTGGTCAAGAGGGCTTGGGTGGTGGAGTGGGTGGGAAATCTGCTTGCTTCTCACTCATAGCATCCTAGGAAAGGTCTCTTGAAAGTTATGTTCCCACAATGTGGTGTCTTAAATGTGTATTCCCAGCTAAGGGGTGCCCCCCTCCTTCAAAATTTCAAGAGACAGATGGCTGGTGTTTCCGTTTTGCTGTATTGCTCTGTGAAATTCTTGTTTGTGTGTGGGGCTGTTTAGACACCAGCTCTGTATATTAACATCAGTGAACCTTGAAAGAATTGCCTTGGCTGACAGAGTAAGATCTGTGTCAGTTGAATTTCTCTTTCGGGTCTTCAGATACTTTATGATCCTGAAGGCATGCATTCTTTTCACTTAGGGAGCTGGCTCTGAAAGGAGCTCTTATTCATGCTGGATTGGTGATGAGTCTTTGGAGAGGAGGCACATTTGCCCATTGCTAAGGGTTCTGAAGCAGGCCCACCACTGAAGGAATCCCACCAACCCTAATTAGCCTTCTGTTGAAGGTGGCTTCCTTTGTGGCCATAGGATGATCTGTCTGGGCCAAATCGAAGGCTTATTTGCCTGAATATAATAGTATAGAAATTTTCCTAATGTATTGGGATTGTTTAGCCTGAAGGAGAGGCTGTGAGGAACTGGGCAGCTAACTAAGTAAGAAGCTCCAAATCAAGGAAGGCTGTCCTGAAGACACATGAACCCACTGCTGTGGGAAGTGCTGAGGTTAGGTCCACAAGTCTTGCTGCCCCCCACCGCCCTGACCCCGTTGTCATGAGTGTGGGATGAAGTTGACTTTATTGAAGGGAGAGGACAGAAAGCAGGTAGGGAAGTCAGGAACCAGGTACTAAGCCAAGCAAACCTGGGGAGAGGAGCCCTTACATAAGGTAGTTGGATTTGGGGTCCTGGCTAATAGTTGTTCAAGCTAGGAGCCAATAGAATTTATTTTCATCACTTTCATTCATTCTACAGATCTTTTTGGAGTGTTTAGTATATGAAGGCACTATTCTAGGTACTCACAAGTGAGTGGTGAGTGAAACAGAAAAAAATCCCCAAGCCTAATAGAGCTTTACTTTCTTATTGAGGTGAGGTGGGGAGCCAGATAATAAGCTATTCACTTAAACACTTAGTGTGTCAGGTGGTAATATAAGGCCTACATTAGCAGAAGGGAATAGGAGTGTGGAGGTGTTACAATTAAAATTGGGTGACCAGAGCAGGCCTTTTTGAGAAGATGATACTTCAAGAAAGAACTAAAGGGATGTGGGTTAGAGCCATGGAGCTATCTGGGAGAAGAGCAGATCCAGGGAACAAGGAGGAGACCTACATGGCTGAACTGGGATGATTGCATGGGGATAAGATCCAAGAAGTAACAGCAAGCCAGATAACACTGGGTTTTGCAGGTGTGATGGGAGCCATAAGGAGATTTGACAGTGGAGAGATATACTCTATAGGCTCTTACAATCCTTCTGGCTGCTGTGTTGAGAACATACTGAGCTTTAGACATTGTCTACTTAGATTGTGTCCTCACTCTGTCTTATTCTAGCCCAGAGAGGGTGTAAGTTATTACCAGATTATCTAAATTCTACTAGGATTGAAATGTTTCTAGGAAACATTGAGTTGCATGCATCACAAATTTATGCCAATGAGTAAAGTTACAGAGTGGCCACCTTGGATCAATCTAGGTATGATCCTTACCTTATCTGCTGATGCTGGGGATAGGGGCACCAACCATGGCCAGCTCTGACCCCAGGAGCTGGCCCTAGTCACATGATCCTGAGCTCCTGTGACTGTTCTGTGTGCCTGGTAGCCCACGGCCATCTCTTGTGTGTCTCTACTCCACCATGTTCAGGGCTGCTGCTTACCATGCAGGCCTAGATTACAACTCCTTCTTCTGAACTCGTGGAGTCAGATTGAAACTACCCTGTGTGTAACTCAGATCTTTTCTAAGTCCAGGAACTGTAGTTCTCCAACTTTAAACTGACTTCCATTCCCACTTGGAGTATCCCAACCCCAGAGGTTGGCAGCACCTGTAGTCCCCCTGGTTTCCTTGGTAGTTTTAACCCAAGAGTCCTGGAACCTATTTCCTGATATGGAATGCGTGACTCCTCAGACTTCTACTCCCCTGTCCACTCCATCCCCTAAACTTGGGCCATGTTTACTTCCTGTGAAATGACCAGATTGCCACCCACACCTATAGACCACTTTTGATAGGATGCTTTTCCTGGTTTCATTCATCAGAGCAATGAATGTTCTCATTGCTTCTCCCTTGATCCAGAAAACAAGCAATATTCAGCTTCCTACCTTCTAAGAGGAAGGACAGGTCAGCCACATGAATTAGAACATTTTAGTTTCCACGAGTGGTCAAGCACCTTGGTCATGTGCGTATCAGTGCTATGAGAGGTGTTGGGCACATATGACCCAGGGTCCACCCTCTCTAACATTTAATGCATCTGTGTGATGTCACTTGGTGTCCAATGAATGGGAATTTATTCTCCTGTTACACAGGGATGGGTCTGGAGATGTACTAAGGGATGCTCCTAACTGAACTTTTTCCATAACACTGGCAACAAGGCTTTGTAAGGTACCGACTGAAGAGAGATCTGACCTGGTATAATTGAAGTAGGTTTAGGAAAGGATCCAAATTACATTGAAAAAGACTATGTTCCAAGCAGTCAAATACCCACTTTTGATTGCTTGTTATTAAAAATGTCTCTTAAAAACTGAAATTGAGAGCAAATCCCTTCAAATGAGATTTCAAATTCAGGGGTTTATTTGGAAGTCCCATCTTTTCACCCTGTACAGAGCTGTACTGAAAAGGTTATACCATGTGCCCCCCACAGCATGATGAATCAGGAAGATAGGTAGCAATCAGGTTTCATGAGGTAGGTGTACAATGCCCCTTCCTCAGTTATGTTCTGGGTTACTTCCCTGGGAAGATGATCACCTAAACTGTGTTAAATGGCACTCTGCCAAAACTTTCATTTTCCTCAAGGCCAAACCTTGAACTGATATGGAATGCATGACTCAGACTTCTACTCCTCTGTCCACTCCATCCCCTAAACTTGGGCCATGTTTACTTCCTGTGAAATGACCAGATTGCCACCCACCCCTATAGACCACTTTTGATAGGATGCTTTTCCTTACTATATTAGGAAAACACAGCACACTGCTCGCCTACACTTATATTTTCCCTTAATCATTACCCTTGGAAAAAGGAGAGCTCTGCAGGCCAGGACAGTGTTAATTTTAATCTTACTAACCATATTTTGTCATGTATAATGTACATTTTTTTTGCCCAAGTTTTTTGGTAGAAAAATAAGGATGCACATTATACACTGGTACAATGATTACATACCATGGGTATAATAATGGGCATAATAATCCCAAGTATAATATGCACATAAATGTATGGTAATTCCACTTCCATAATGAGAGGCTCCTTTTGAAACTTAATTAATGTGAGTTTAAGTCAAACAAGGGAAGGTTTCATTCAACCCTACAGCCATGCATTCAACCAACTTTCAGATCCAGAAAAAGCTTCGGGATGGGGGTCAGAGGAGAAACACTTGGTTGCTGCCCTTTAGGAAACAAATAGTAAATAATGACAATATAAGCAATCCATTCTGAAGCAAACGTATGTACCAATGCTAGGAGAACAAAGTGGGACCACTTTAACTCTAGGGGTTTGGGGCAGAGGTGAGCACTGAGCCCAGGAGTTCAGGGAAGAAACTGTCTTGACCTGGGTTTCAAAGGCTGAGTAATAAACTCATGAAAATAAAATAATGGAACTCATTACCTCCTAGAGAGATTACTAGCAGGAACTGCAAATGGATTATAATAGAAATTATAGAATGCATGGAAATTTCATGGGAAGAAGCCTAGACTTGGCATCTGATGGTGAGAACTGAAGCTCTGTTTACCAAGATATGATACTTGGCAAGCTATTCAACATTGTGGTGCCTCAACTTCCTCACCTGTAAAATGGAAATATGACAGCAATGCCTTTCCTGTTTACCTCATGGGTTTGCTGGGAGGATCAAAAGTGACAATGCATGGGAGAAATGGTCAAGCACAAGGCAAGAATAAAGCATTTTAAAGCATTTTACTTGGAAATAATTTCAAACTCATAAAAAAGTTACAAAACTAAAAATAGTACAAAGAATGTCAATATACTCTTTATCCAGAATTATCTATTAAGTTTACCCCATCTACTTTATTTATTCTTTCTCCCTCTCTGCACACTTAGTTACATATGTATATGTTTATGCATAACTTTTTTTCTGAACCATTTATGAGATTACATACATCATGGCTCTTTACCCCTAAACACTTTGGTGTATAAATTCTAAGAAGAGAAATATTCTCTTACATGCTGCAGTATACCTATCAACTTTGTAGATTTACATGATCTAATCTGTCACCCATATTGCAACTTTTTAATTTGATCTAATAACAGCATCTTCCCCTCCAGTACAGGATCCAACCTAGGGACAGGTAATGCATTTGGTTTTCATGTCTGTTTAGCCTCCTTTAATCTGAAACATTCCCACAGCCTTTCTTGGTATTATATAATGCTGGTACTTTTGAAGGATACAATGCCCCAATTTTTAATAGGATGCTTCTCATTTTCCTGTTTGCATGATTTTTTTATTAGATTAGAGTTGTGCATTCTTATAACAACACAATATAGGCAATGCTGTGTACTTCTCAGGGTATCACATTTGGAGGAACATGGTGTCCATCTGTTCCTCAAAAGTGGTCTTATTGTTGATCACCCAGTCAAAGTGTTACTGATTTCTCCATTATTAATTACCATTTTCCACTTCCTTACAGTCTTTAGGGAGACTAATACCTATTATCACTAAAATTTCTCCTAGACTTAATATTCATTGATGATTCTTTACTCACTCAACTTTTCAGTCTTTATTCTTAGTTCAGGGGCTGGCTTCCCACCAAAACCAAAATTAAACCAAGACCCAAGAAATGTGCCTGGCACCACAGTTGTCCTAAAATTGGACACCGTAGGATGCCAACTCCCTTGGGCAAGAGGGGCTCTTTACCTCCTTTCTGGTTCTTCCTAGACTCCTTTTTTAAGGCCATTACTCAACACATGTTAAATGGAGAAGATGGAAAGAGTGTTCTCCAACTCTTGGTTCATGAGAATATTCAAGTCTTCAGGGCTTGGAGATGTGTAGAATTAGAAACCAGTGAGGTGTATGCACATGTGCCTGTGCATATTTGTGTGGTTGGGGAACAAACAATGTCTGCTTTTGAATGAAAGAATAGAAGCTTGAAAAAGATTTATTAGATCAACTAAAAGTGGTCTCTGGGATCTCCATCTCTCTTATGAACAAATTTTTTCCCACTGTGCAAATGAATCAGGACCACATGGATCCAATTCCACTCAGAAACTATGCTGGTTTGTAATCCAGAGAGGAAAATCCCTGAGTCAATCTTGTTTTTACCTCTGTTCTCATGCTCTCAGAAGCTTGTCTCAGCTTCTTCACCCTCTAGAGATATGAAATGTTTGCACATTTGGGTGGGAGAGGAAGGAATAGAAATCCTCATCATGAATTGATCAGGCGCAGGCCCAGTGAGCTCCTGGAAAAACACTGATTGGGCATCTTAACTACTAAAGAGAGCTTGTGTCTTGCTCACCAGACACAAAATTTAGCCTGGAAAACAAAGTGCTACAGATACTGAGATCCTTGATGAAGGTGCTCAAAGTAAATGGTAGAGTATTGTTGTCTGCCTATTTGTCTCTTCGGGTCTTTCTTTTGGGGCTTAATGACCAAGGTGATGTGCATGATGGAGCTGGCCTAGATAATATCCTCCTAAAGGAAAAACAAGGCTCTGTGGCACTGTGACCCATACATGTACATTGAGGGGATATTTGAGAAATTTAAGCTCAGCACATACTTAGTCCTCTCTCAAAGGACTACAGAAAGACACTGCAAGTTGCCTGTGAGTTTAAAAAATCTACCTTCAGTCTATTTGGTCAATGATTCCCAGCAAAGAGCTCCTAAAACCCTTGGAATCTCCTAAGTAATTAAGTGTCTTTTGTGATTTTAAGAGGCTAATCAGATGCCTCTAGTTGGATGGGATAGTGTGGGAGAACTAGATAGTCTCATGATGGGAACTTGTTGCCAGAAAGATGAAACCTTAATCATCAACAGGTTAGAACTTTCAGCCCCATCCTGATGCAGGGAGGAGAGAGGGGCTGAGATCGAGTTCAATCACCAATGATCAATGATTTAATCAATTGTGTCTATATAATAAAACTTCCTTAAGAACCTCTTCCTTAAGAACCATTGGGTTTAGAGAGCTGCTGGGTTGGTGACCACATTGATGTGTTGGGAAGGTAGTGCACCTGGAAAGGTCATGGAAGCTTTGCCACTCCACTCTTCTTGATATCTTGCCCTGTGCATTAATTTCATTTGGCTAGTCCTCAGTTGTATCCTTTATACTGAATTTGTAAACATAAAAAAAGTGTTTTTTTGAGTTTTATGAGTTGCTCTATGGAATTATTGTACCTGACAGGAGGTTGTGAGAACCCCTAATTTTTAGTTAGTCAATCGGAAGTATGAGTGGCCCCCAGGACTTATTACTAGCATCTGACATGAGGTAGTTTTGTGGGATACAGCCCTTAAACCTGTGGGGCCTGATGATAATTCTGGGTAGTTACTGTCAGGATAGGATTTAATTATAGGAATTGAGTTGGTGTCATAGAATTGAAGAACTGGTTGTGGCATGGAAAAAACACACACATTGGGTGTCAGAAAGAGGATACTGCATTGTCAGGGCCCCAGCCTTCCTAAGCCCTAAGTGACCATGTGACTGGATAATAAGAAGCTAGGAAAATTCTTTGGCAAGTTGACTAGGGAAACTAAGACAGCTGAACATAATGGCTGAGCAATTTTACGGCCAGATGCAGATAGTCACCAGGGTGGGGGGCCCCAAGTGACTGGCAGAGGAAAAACTGGGAAAACAAGGACCTTGTGCCTGGGGTAACATTTCCCCCCTAAAGACAACATCTAGGCCTCAGTTGTATTTCAGTTCCAGGCCCAGGAAAGCAGAAAAGCAGGTCGGTGACACCAAAACCAATTGCAATGACTAAGGACCCCCTGCTCTGTCACTGACCGATCAGAGGAGTCCACAACTCTGAAAGGGCACACAAAGAGAACTAATGAATATTCTGCTGAAACTCTCCCCTGAGACCTCCCCTAAGATTGCCCCCTACAAGAAAGAGATAAAGGCCTCAAGACAAAGGACCTAGTGTGCATGCTCTCCCTCTGGAGAGCAGCTGGTTTCCTTTCCCTTCTTCTTCCCCCACTTCTTTATTCACAGGTATGTGTCTCCTAAACTCTAAAGCAATGGGCAGCTGGCAGCTTGCTCCAGGCTGATCCCCTGAATATATCCCCAAAGCTCCCCTTTTCTCTGACTTCCTAATAAACTTAGGTAGCCCAGCCTAAGCTCTCCTGTTGGTTCTTCTCTGTTTAGCTCTTCCCGTTTCATTGTCCCCAACTGTAATAAATGTATCCTCAGAGTCACCTGGACTCATGTTGTGAAGTCTTTCCTATACGAAGTCAAGAACCGACACACTACAGCTGGCCCTAGGCAGACCTGCTCAGGACCAGGCCCCTGTTTGATAATACCCAGGCTCAAATGAAGTAGGATAACGGTTAAGTAAATGACTGGTCAGGGTCATAGGGAAGACTGTTCAGGAAAGACCCCTCTGATGTGGTAAGAGTTGAAATACACCTGTATAAAAAGAAGAAACCACTTACATGTAGAGCTAGTATAAGGAGGTTCTGGGCAATGGAGCTGTAAGAGCAAAGGCTCTGAGGAAGAAGTGAGGTTAATTTGAACTCACACATTAGGTCAGTGTGCCTGGGATTCTGTGAATTAGGGGGATGGTATGAAACTGTGTTGGAGAAGTTGCCTTGTCGGTCATGGAAGAGGTTAAGGTGTGCTGAAGTAGACTCCAGGAGCCCGGTCAGCAGGTCACTTCAGTTGGCCAGGCATATGGCTATTGAGGGGTGACCTGGGACTTGTTAGCAGAAATGGAAAGATATGGGAATCATTTGAGAGGTAAAATAGGCAAGACCTGCAGAAGGACTGGAGATGGAGCCTGATATTTTAGACCCATTGAGACATTTGGAAAAATAGAATTATTCCTAATATAAAAGGAAGAGACCAAGGGTCAAAGGAGTTAACTTGCCACAGTCATAACCCTATTGTGATATGTGGAATAATGCCTCTCCCCCCAAAATTTCCAAATCCTAAATGCCAGAACTTATGTATATGTCATATTATATAGCAAAGGGAATAAAGGTTGCAGGTGGAATTAAGGCTGCTAATCATCTGACCTTGAAATGGGGAGATTATCCTTGATTATCCGGGTGGGACTAGTATTAACACAGAGTCCTTAGAAGTGAAAGCATGAATCAGGAGAGTTAGGGTCAGAGTCAGAGAGATATTTGAAGCTGCTGCCCTGCTACCTTTGGAGATGGAGAAAGGGGCCAATGTTTAGAAATGTAGGAAGCTTCTCTAAAGTGGAAAAGGAAGCAAATTTTCCCTAGAGCCCACCCCACCCCCCAAAAAAAATCTCACAGCCCTGTTAATATTGTGATTCTAGCTTGGTGACCTCCAGAACTGTAATATGATAAAACTGTGTTATTTCAAGCTATTTGATTTGTAATAATTTGTTAACAGTAGCAATAGGAAATTAATACACATATTTGTTCCAATAAATCATTCAAGAAATACTTATTGAGGGTAGCATACACTGCAGCATTGGAGTTGGGTTCATAATCAGGTAGATGGGTCTTTGCCTCATGGAATTTAGGAGCTGATTGTCTTACTTTCCCAGTTAGACTCTTTGAAAAGCAAGGTCAATAGCTTATCGTCTTTCTTATCTCCCATAGTACCTGGTACATGGCTGGTTACATAAGAGGTGCTCAATTTGCTCTTACACATTGCTTAAGTGTGATCTCCATGAAAGCAGAAACACTGCTGTTTATTAGCTGCATGATCCTGAGCAAGTATCTTCTCACCTTGTGCCTCAATTTCCTCATTTGTAAAATGGGGATAATTGTATATTTTAGGATTATTGCAAGAATTAAACATGTTAATTAATGCTTACAGTACCTGGTTCACAATGAATTTTGTTAAATGTCGTCCTTTGTTATTCCTTCCTTTTTCTTGCCCAAAGTGCTTAGGATAAGTCACTGTGAAACAAGAACTCTCTTCCTGGTGTTGCTTTTACTGACCTAAAAGGGGAGGGGATCAGAAGCTGGTGTATTGAGTCTTGGGTCTAACTGAACCTGTTCTTGATCTACAGAAACTGTAGAAGAAAGCTGGGTGACCATCCTATCCCTGTACACCATCCCTATTTGTTAAGCCATATTCCAAGGGCTTCCAAGCTGTGCCCAGGCAAGTCACACAGCTTACTCAAAATCACATAGCATATAGTGACTGTTTTGGGGCACAGATGTATGTCCTTCATTTCTTGGGAAAGTGATGAAGTGCAGGCCATGTTGCTTCTCCCCTCTGGTAAAGCATAGGGAGTCCTGGCTCCACAACTGCCCCTCTTTTCCCCAGCTTCTTGGGTGCCTGTGTCCTCTGAACTTTTCAAGGACTTCCATAAATGTTGATACCTGAAAAAGAATTGACGCCAAAAGAAAACTGCAAAATCAAAATTAATAAATGTTTGATGACATGTCTACAAAACATATCAACTAGTCAACTGCCACTTAACTCCTGGTTATATTTAAATTACATTTAGCATGGAATGTGTATGCATCCTAAGATGATTGATACATTGTGTGACCTCCCAATATCAGTACAGACTGAATAGTGTATAAAGGTGTGTATGAAAAGGGGCCACATACTAAACCCGACAAGCTCAGGGGATACCTACGTGGCAGGCCTTACAAACTCAGAAACCTAAAATAACCTCATAGGATGGTATGAAATTAAAACTTTCTAACTAAAAGCAAGTCATGTGGGGCCCTAGGCTGGTATCTTCCTCGATAAAGGTCAATCTTTACCTTAACTTAACTGTCTATTGTCTTTTTGCCTCTATGATAATCTGCCTTTGGAATATCAGAGTAATTTTCTTTTCCAGACCCCTCAGGGCACAGACTTTCATCAGAACATGAGACTACAGAAACCCTCATTGTTATCTTGTTTTCTTTGCACACCAATTCTATGTGCTGTAAATGTTAACTATCCTGTACCCACCAATATAAAAGAAGTATGTATCTATCCATTTTACTTTTTATACAGTCTCAGAGATTTTCCCACATTGCTTTCTCCTGCCTCCTTAATTTATCATCAGTGGATTTCATGTAACCCCCTTATGTCTTCTCCTTTGATTCTGATGTATAAAATAAGTGGTAAAACTGCCATTTTCTAGAGCATTCTCTCAGCCAGTTGAGATTTTACTTCCCAGGAATCAATGCCAGTTTAGCTCAAATCAATTAAAAATTCCCTATAGTTTTGGATGTTTCTTACATCCAAAGGTCATAAAGTGACCCTGCCCCTTCCTATCTCTGCTTCTGAATCAGTAAATTCAAGAGGGACTAGAGATGGGAAACTCCCAAGCCAAAGCCCAGTTCTGCTCTTGACATGAGTCTCCTGGACTGAGGAGGGGAGCTGGTTCATGACTCACCTTTATTCATAACTGGCATAGTGAATAGTCTACCTTTATTCAAAACCATTCAACTACTACTGAGCCAGGCATTATGTTAGATACAGAGGGTGAAAAAAATGAGCAAAACAGACCCTCTTCCCTCATGAGGCTGGTGTCTAATGGGTAAAAATCTCCAGGGTTTGTTCCATAAATTTTTCTCATTTATTATGGAAAAAATCCTCTGGGGAGAGGGGTTATAAGGGGACTAAATGGTAAAGGAAAAAACATAATAAAGAATATATATTTTTGAAAAAGTGCCCTGGCTTGTGTGACCCAGTGGATTGAGCACCGACTTATGAACCAAAGGGTTGCTGGTTCGATCTCAGTGAGGGCACATGCCTGGGTTCTGGCATGCAATAGACAACCACACACTGATGTTTCTCTCCCTCTTTTTCTTCACCCTCTTTGCCTCTCTCCAAAAGTAAAAAAATAAAATCTTTTTTTTTTTTAAAGAAAAAGTCCTAGGAGCAGGCAGAGCAGGCATTATTTTGGTTTTATCTCCTTTTTTAGTTGAGAAAACTGTCACTCAGAGAAGTCAACCAGGGTGTTTAAGGTGGCACTGAGAGTCTGAACTGAATCCTTCATGTGCTGTTTCCACATGCCTTGTTCTATTGCTCATGTTACTAGGCCTTTCAGTGATGGTCATGGGGCTGTCCATACAGCTAAAGAACAACTGTTCACGTTAGGCTGCTGACTGAGACTGCTGGCTTTTGGCTGAGCCTGGGGCATGCTCCACCCTGTAAGGGCTGTGTCTAGCAAAGGCCTAGCCAACCACTCTGAACCTGGGCACTCTTTGAGATTTTGTTGTGATTTGGAACTAATTAGCTATTTATTTCAGTAAAATTATTATGTTCTCTTTGTTTTTAATTTTTATTTAATTTTTTTATCTTTCAATTATAGTTGGCATACAATGTTATATTAGTTTCAGTTATACACTCCAGTGATTAAGCATTGTATAACTCACTAAGTGACCATCCCAATAAATCTCAAACTAATATGACACCACACATAATTATTAGAATATTATTGACTATATTCCCTATGCTGGTTTTACATTCCCATGAGTATTTTGTGACAACCAATTTGTACTTCTTAATTTCTTCACCTTTTTCACCCAACTCCCTTCTGGCAACCATCAAAATGTTCTCTGTACCTATGAGTGTGTTTCTGTTCTGTTTTGTTGTTTATTTTGTTTTTTTAGATTCATTTCTTGATATATATTTATTGATATTTTATTGCTCATATTTCTACCTTTTTTTCTTCTTAAAGAAGACATTTTAACATTTCATGTATTATTTGTTCGGAATTGAGGAACTCCTTTAGCTGTTTCTTGTCTGAGAAGCTCTTTATCTGCCCTATTCTAAATGATAGCTTTGCTGGGTAAAGTAGTCTTGGTTATAGATCCTTGCTTTTTATCACTTTAAATATTTCTTGACAATTCCCTCTAGCCAGAAATGTTTTTGTTGAAAAATCAGCTGACAGTCTTTATGGGAATTCCCTTATAGGTAACTAACTGTACTTCTCTTGTTGCTTATAAAATTCTTTCTTTGTCTTTAACCTTTTGCATTTTAATTATAATGTGTCTTGTTGTGGTCCTCATTGGGTTCATTTTTCTTTGGAACTCTCTTTGCTTCCTGGACATGTAGGTCTATTTCCTTCACCACGTTAGAGGAGTTTTCTGTCATTTTCTCAAATAGGCTTTCAATTTTTTCTCTGTTTCTTCTCCTTCTGGTACCCTCATAATGTGAATATTGGTACACTTGATGTTATCACAGAGACTTCTTACACTATCTTCATTGTTTTTTATTCTTTTTTCTTTCTGATGTTCTGATTGGGTGTTTTTTGCTTCCTTACATTCTAAACTTCTGATTTGATTCTCAGTTTCATCTACTCTACTGTTGATTTCCTGTAAACTATTCTTCATTTTGGTTACTATACCCTTAATTTCAGATTGGTTCTTTTTTATGGTGTTGAAGTTTTCACTACTTATTGAACATTCTTATAACCAGTGTTTTGAACTTGTGTCTAGTAGATGGCTGGTCTTTATTTTTTTAGCTTTTATTTCTGGAATTTTGTTCTGTTCTTTCATTTGAAACATGTTTCTTTGTCTTCTAACTGTGTCAACCTCCTGTTTCTATGTCTTAGGTAGAGCTGCTTCATCTCCCAGGCTTGATAGAGTGGTCTTGTGTCATAGGTTTCCTGTAGTGCCCAATGGCACAACCTCCCATTCACCTGAGCTGGGCACTGCAGATGTACCACCCCCTGCGTGAGCTGTGTACCCCCTTCTGTTGTATTCGAGCCTTAATTGTCAGCTGGCTTCAAGGACTGACTGTAAGCACCATAGAGGATCAGCTGTGCATGGACCCATGCCACAGAGCAGCACTTACTTCAGCAGGGCTCTTGAGTGTATCACTTAGGGAGGTGGCTGTGTGGTACTTTAGTGTGGTCTAAAGCCCTCCACTGGGTGCTCTGGCTCTGGGGGCCTCCCAGGAGGTTCAAACCAAGGTCAGGCACTACATGTGTCCTGCCTGGTGCCACCCAACATAGACTACAGAGCAATCTTTAGATAGCTGCTGCTTGTGCCTGGCTTAGAGGTACCCAAGGGATGCTAGCTATTCTAGCCACTTTCTGACCCTGGCAGATAACAGGAAGTAAGGGTAATGAGATGACTGGGAGGATGCAAGAGGAGCTCTTCTTTTGGCCCCCAGACTCTCCTCGGGTGCCATTTAATGAGGAGTGACCTTATCAAAGAAAGCTGGGAAAAGCCCAAAAGCTCAAGCCACTATGACAGATGGCTCATCTCAGCATCTCCCAGCCTTAACTACTCAAAACCTAGAAAAGTGCACTTTCACCATAGGACATTACCTCCTTCTAACATCATTATCTCCAACATAGGCCTGCAACACCTGGCCTTGGGAGAAACAGAGAAATCTTAAGAACATATATCACCAACACTTCCAAAAGGAGCTACCTCCCTGGCAATCCTGTTGCTGAGATGCAGGGATTTAGGGGGCGGAGAGAGCAGAGGGACATGTAATTTGGTCACTGTGGCCCTCCTTCCTCCATCTGGAGGGAAATGACCATTTCTGGATCACTGTGTCCTATGGTGGGAAGGGAAGCTGAAATGATACTGCTTTGAGGCAGTAAGGGCAAGGGAATGGTAAAGACCATACCACTGAAAATTTAGCCTGTCATACATGGAACATGGAGCACAGAAGTAGAAGAATTATCCCCTAAGCCCAAACTTGTGATACATCTGTTTGGCCAGAACCTGTCCATGATGGTGGCTGAGACCACTTCATTGGAAAGGCTTTACCCTAGAAGCTGTTGATCTCAGAATTAGGGCCTTGCCACTTCCCTAACAGCCTACTTAGTGCTAGAATTTATGCACCTGATAAACCCTTACCCAACCTATTTTCATACATCTCTTAGGAAAATGATCCCCCTTAATGTATTCCCAGCTGCTCTGAGGAGCATCCCCCTCTGATCTGCCCTATAACCATAAGATGTCTGTGTTCAAAGAATCCTCCACTTTCAGTGCTTTAAAATTTGGTAAACTATTTTTTTTATCCTACCCTACTAACCTTCCTGATATTATGCACTTTCATTTTAAAGATTAATATTTCAAAGTGCCCACTGTGTTGCATATGACTTTAAAATATTACCCCATTCCCCACAACCTTATGAGGTAGCAATTATAATCTTCTTTTCAACAATGAGTAAACCAACTCAGAGAGGACAGTTGACTTGTCGACCCAGCTAGCACAAGGAAGAATGGGATTCAAATGAGGACACAACTACTTTTGAGCCTACGGTTCCTGGAAGAATAAATATAAATTAAAACAAGAGACATAGCTTAATTCACCTTGTTGAAAATAAGGGACGAGGCTTCTTCCTCCTTTCCCTTTTTTCCAGGATTTCTTTCTCTGTCTTTTTCAAATATACACCATTTTTTAAAATGACTAAATAACTCTTTTTCCAGTCTCAAAACTGTTTTCTCAAGGACCCGGGAGTCATATTTTTAAAATGTAAACATTGTCAATGTAAGAAACATCCAAACCTGTAGAGAATTTTTATGAGTTTATTTGAGCCAAGCTGATGACAATTGCTGGGAAGAAAAATTACAACAGATTGAGAAAGTGCTATGAAGAATGGCAGTTGTGCCATTTTATACATTACAGTCAATGGAGGAGATGTATGGAAGGCTACATAAAATTCACTGGTGGAAGATTAAGGAGGCAAGAGAAAGCAAAGTGGAAAAATCTGAGACTGGATAAAGCATAAAATGAAAAGACAAATGCTTCTTTTACATTGCTTTGTATAGAATAATTAACAGTTAACCTTTATGGCATGCAGAGGTGGTATCTGGGCAAAATAAAAATGAGGGGTTTTGCAGTTTTGTGGGAGCTTGTGTCTTGAGGGCACTGGAAAAGATTACTCTGACATTCCAAAGTCATCATAGATTCAAAAAGATAATAGACAGACTCAGTCAAGGAATACATTGACATTTGTCAGGGAAGATACTGGCCTAGGACATGACTACTTGCCATGACTGCCTTTTAGTTAGGGAGTTTTAATTTTAGACCATTTTATGTGGTTACTTTAGGTCTCTGAGTTTGTAAGGCCACCATGCAGGCCTCCCTTGAGCTTGCCAATTTTATTATGTAGCCCCTTTTTAAATCCACAACGTCAAAGGAGATAATGCCTCTCTTTCTCTGTTCCAGTGAGAGGGTAGAAGCCTAACTTTGGTGGGCTCATGATGGGGGACTCAAGAGTTGGAAAATTTTAGTTTAAGTAATAGCTAATAAGCTTAGTAATTAATACATGTAAAAGCTATTATTCCAGGAGCTGAATATATGACCCACCTTGACTCTAGGAGATGACAAACAGTTCCACCTTTGTGCCTCAGGAGGACTGCAAGCAATTTGAGATGGTATCTGAGCCATGGTACTCCAGGGTGAGACACCTACTGCCCAGGACACAGATAAAGACCACTGACACAGATGAAAGAGTGCTGCAGCTTTTATCTGATTAACTTTTTCCCTGAATTCAAACCCCTTACCTACACTTTTCATATGCTTATAAAAAAGGCTGGTTTAAATGGAAATTAAAATTGGTCTGTTAGGGTACATAATCCACTGTCTTCTCAGATGGCTGGCCATATGGATAAAGTGCCGATAAAGATTTAATTCCTGTGCCTGCTTATTGGGTCTGGCAGGTGACAGGCAGGATGAACAACAGTTTTTCCAGTTTCATTCCTTTCTCTAACTCGCAACACTACTGCTAATAGAAAGGGTCCTGGCCTGAAGCAGGTCTACCTAGGTCTGGCCAGTGGTGCGTGGGTTCTTGACATTGTGCAGGAAATGTTTCATGACACCAGTTTGAAAGTATGTTTATTAAAACTGGGGACAGTGAAACAAGCAAGAGCCTAGAAGAAGAAGCAACTTCTTCTATTAGAGAGTAGGTGAATGATAGAGAGTAAGTGGAGCAGCTTTGGCTCACTGGAAAGATAGAGAAAAAGGGTCTTGAAAACAGGCTTTGGGGGGTAAGTCCAGGACAAGTTGCTGTGCCCACTGCTCCCCTAGTTGTAAGTCTGGTGGGGACCCTTAGGACTTATGAGATGCATATCTGTGAGAAATGAACAGGATAAAGGGAAAGGCATGGGTGTGCTCCTAGGATGAAGAGTGCACTCTGGGCCCTTTGTCTTACAGGTTTTAAAGGCTTGGGGTTTAGGGGAGGTCTTAGGAAAGGATCCTAATAGAATATTTATCAACTTTATACTGGTGAGCCAAAATGAAATTTATCCCTTAACTTCATCTGTCCTTGGGTGTGGTTGATACAAATCGCACTAGTAATTGGATTTCTGAGATCTATCTCCCTGAGTAGGATGATTTAAGCTATTTGCCCTCTGGTTGATGAGAAGTGTAAAGCATTTACTCTTAAGTGTTCTTAGGGAAGATACAATTTCTAAAATAGCTGCAAACTGTTTGGATGTTTAACTAACTGTCTCAGATTCCCTATTCCACTTGCCAAAGAATTTTCCTAGCTTCTCACTGTCCTGCCTCACTGCCTCTTGTCACAAGTTATAAGGAGGTTGTTTTTTTCTTTTCTGGATAAAGCCAATAAATGTAGTGCAGATCATCATCTCAGGTAATATCAGGATGAACAATGTGTGACGAATGGTGCTGTCAAGATCTCTTACTTGAGGAACAGTTCAGATAAAAAAGGGACGTGTATATAATAGGCAAGAATCAGCTTGGCTTTTTAAGGAGACCGGAATATGTTAGCCCCAAATATGCTGCTTTCATCTTGAGCTGAAAGTCACTGAGAAACAGTAGATGCATAAATTTCATTTTTGTAAAAGAAATTTACATTGATAAAGGAAGTTTCCATTTGTAGAAGTGTCTCTCTTCTGTAGCAGGAAGAGGAAGCTCTTAAGAGAACTCTTATTAAAGAAGAAGTCATTGGCTAGTGCATACCTCCACACCATACCCTTCCTCTCTCTTTGACAGTGAATAAAAACTTTTAGTCTCTAAAAAAAATAATAGTAATAAATAAATAAATAAATAAATAAGAAAACATTGACTTAAATCTGAATAACACAACTTACTATACAACCCTTGTTTACCATACTTTTACTGGTCACCTTCTCATAATGATAGGGGAACTCAAGAGTTAAAGGTTTAAGCTCTGGCTGGTGTAGCTTACTGGATTGAGTGTGGGCCTGTGAACCAAAGGGTTGCTGGTTCAATTCCCAGTCTTGGCACATGCCTGGGTTGTGGGCCAGGTCCCCAGTGCAGAGCATGCAAGAGGCAACCATACATTGATGTTTCTCTCCCTCTCTTTCTCCCTCCCTTCCCCTCTCTAAAAATAAATAAATAAAACCTTAAAAAATGAGTTAAAGATTTTAGCTTTAGTTATAGTTGATAGGCTTAAGTGATAAATGCATATGGAAAACTGTTATTCCAAAAACTGGAATACTTGACCTACATGACTCCAGGAGGTTGACAAGCAATTCAACCTTGGTGACTCAGAGAGTCTGCAAGGGATCAGATGATATCTGAGCCATTTTGTTCCAGGGAGGGCGTGTACCTGAAGCAGATAAAGAATTGTTGATCAGCAAATGAAATACTAGGGAAATCACTGCTGGACTGCAACTGTTAACTGATTAACCTTTTCCCAAACACCTTACCGTTTTCTTCTCCTTATAAAAAGGTCAGCTTGAGATGAGGTGTTAAGATTGTTTTTAACGTACATAATCTGCCATCTTCTCAGATTGCCAGCATCTGAATAAATCTCCCATAAAGATTCAATCCTTGTCTTCACTTACTGGTTTCGGTGGTGACAGGCAGCACAAATGCTGATTTTCCTGGTTCCAATATCTTATTGAATCAGCCTCAGTCTTTAAAAAAGCTCAGTTTAGTTCAACAGTTGTGTCTCATTTCAGGAGGTGATGATGCTGGTGGACTTCCAAAGTTAAGCCCACGGTGCAAGAATCACATATTGAATAAGAGGTATCTTTATGGAAATAAAAGAATAATGGTTAATGATTAAAACAGACTATGACTTCAATTTTTGAGTTCTGAATCCAGAGTCATAAAGATCTCTAAATGTGTGTCTCAAATTATCCTCAGATAAAATAAAGGCAGAAGTTACAATCTAATAAATTCTTCTGCTCTGCAGTTTGTCTGCAGTTGGCATTAAAACTGTCCCTAAATGAGCTATTGTAGTAATTGTTTTGAAGCCTGTATCAACTTGTCAAACTTTAGTTTGCACAGCCTTAGAAAAAGGCAATTTTAGCTCTCAATGATTCCAAGTCAAAGGATGAGAAAATAAATATATTAGTTCAGAGGACTTCAGCCAAGAATTTAAGAAAACTATAAAACTCAGAATCCAGTCTAGTTTATAGGTAGAAAGTAAATAAAAAAGACCTCAAACGACAATGTACAGTGCTACAATCTAATATCCACAAAAATATGTCACAGTTTCTATAGAAACATAATTTTTCTCCCTAAAATCACCACCCTTTTTATGATTGACAAATTAAGAATAATTTATTTGCAAAATAAGTTTAGTTTTAATACACTTGGCCTGATTATTTGTATTAGCTCAGCAAAAATAGTAACTAACCCCATAGATTCTTTTAAATCTTTGCTGGATTTTTTCATAAAGAATCCTTAGATTGAAATTAAAAGGGACTTTTGAGGCTAAAATAGCCAAGGCAGACTTGCTATTGGACGTTGCCTACTTGGGTAAGTTTCTCTCTTCTCAAGGGCCCCCAAATATCCTGAGGTTCTTATACCTGATAAAAAGTGACATTTTTACTCACCTGGTAACCCTGTAAACAAGGTAACAGTTTGATATTCCCAAGGGATTTTATTGGTTTTTATAAGTCAACTTTATTCCTTAAAGCCCTCTGGTCATATCTGAGTCTGTTACTGAACTAAAGGGGTTCAGTCACCTACGTGCATCAAAACCAAAGAAAACATGAGTAGGAATTTGCAGCAAAGAAAGTAAAGGTTTATTTTTAAGCTCAAAGTCACAGGTGAGTTCATGCTCAAAGACTTGGCTACCCAATGGCCTGAAAGTGTTTGAGTGGATACAGGCCAACTTGAAAGTGAGCTTCACACTATCAGTTAGTTCTTTTGATTTTACATGTTTCCAAGGGTTGTCTTCAACCTTTGTGGTGCCAAATTCTGATTCCACCTTTTGGTTGGAAAGGGACCTTGCTCCTAACATGACCATTCAAGAAGTGTCATGGTATCTGTTCCCCTTAGCCCCACTTCTACTTGTGGTGTCTGTTTTCATTATAATGATGGTATAATGAGCTTTGGGGTCAGTCTCTGGTCAATTTTTTCTACATCTTGAAATAACCTGGTTCTAGCCAGTCCTTGTTGTTGTTGACTGCTGTGACTACCATAGGGGTTTTCCTGCCATAAATTGTTTTCTCTTTGTTCATGCCTATATGTGGAGGTTTTTGTGAGAGCGCCTCCTACTTTCTCATTCCACTTCTCAGAATTTTTTAAATTTCTATTTTGTTCCATGGGGATAGATCATATACAGGAAAGATTATTAATCATAATGAGTTAGGGAGTTGGGGTTGTGGGCTCTACTAATTGGTTGGGACCAGGGTAGGAAGTAGTCAATCATTGTATCAGGTTTGATGTCAGCCATGGCATCATTCTGTTTAATTTCATGAGCTTGTACCTCTCCCAGGAACCTGGAGCTGAAGCACATGAGGTTGAAATGTTATCTTTAGTTTGACTAAAATTGCATTCCCTTGATCAACAGATCTTATGCTTTTCCTTGAGAAAGTTTGACTCTGACCAGACCCTGATGTCTGAAGGGCTTCAAAGGTGGGAAATAAAGAAAGGATGCAAGCAAGTCATGTTATTATTAGACTGAATGACTGCGCAATGCCAGCTTAAATGAAGAATATAGAAAAGAGAAAGAGTCATGTTAAAGGAATGGAGTTGTTACCAGAGGTAATAGGTTTTTGCGGTATTGTGAGGGAAGTATTTCAGGTACACTTGCAAAAGAGGATTTGAGTAAAAATGGCAAGATTATTAGAACCCCTTGAAAGGGCTATTGCACTTAATGAGGCACTTCCCTGACACCCAATTGGTAGACTGCATTCACTGCACACTGGTACACCATGCCCAATGTTTCATCCATGACTAGAGAGTTCAACTTTCTCTTGCTGCAGAAGAAGACAAGCTTCTGGGGCTGCAGTCCTGCACCTGTTCCCACCAAGCCAATGAGGAAGGCTAGGCCAAGAGCCCCAGCCTCCAAAGTTCCAGTAGTGTAGCTTAGTCTGTATTCCTGTCTGGTCCACATTTGACACTGTGCTTTGCTTTTCGTGGCTGCCAAAAAGAGACTGGGACCTTTGTTAAGTTTTCCTATATTTCCTTGGATTTGGGAAGAGGTAAGCTTTCTTTCAAACAATCCAATCTCTTTCCTGGATCTTCCTAGGGCCATGCTAGTGTCTCATGCTGCCCAATCCCTTTCCTGGAAATTCTGGGGTTTTGTGCTCTTATACTATCTGATTTTTTCACCAGGTTTGTGTCTTCCCCTTTATGGTCATCATCTTGGCCTCTACTGCACATGCTCTTAGTGAAAAGACTTCCCCCTGAACTTCTCTCTTCCTTCATTAGTGGAACAGATCCCCCAGGTGGGTGTCTCTAAAGCATCTTTCCTGCCTACTCAGATACCCAAAGTGACTATGAAACTGTCCTTTCCTAGTTAATCTCGCTGGTTCCATTTACTCCCTTACTTTTTATTATCTAACTAACTACCTACTGTAACAGAGTTACTTTGCAGTTACAAGTCTCTCTTAAATATGACATTTCCAGTCAAAGCCTTGGTAATATAGTTTCTAATTGTGTCCTGTTGTAAGGAAAACAGATTCTTATTGAACTTATATAAATAACAATACTGCCATGAAAATGAGGACACTCACTGTGAGTTTCCAAGCCCTGCAGGGATAAAATAGACAGGAAAAAACAAATGTTTCAATTCTACTTACAACTGTATAATTTACCAAGTTGCTCTAAGTCATAGTTAGCTTTAGAGAAAAAAAACCCACCTTATATCTGGAAAAAAAGTAAAGAAAAAAGCAGTGTTTCAAACAAAAAAGTAATAAAAATTGTATTCATTCTTATCAATTATTTCAGTCCTGTGTAATTAAACTTGTTCTGCTTGAATCCAGTTTTTCCATTAGATCTCTCAATCTTTCCTGATAATTGAGAGAGATAGAGTCAGTGATAATTTCAAGATGTTTGCAAGGCTATCCATCAAGGCTTGTATAATTTGTCCAGTTAATTGAATGTCTTTATCACTAGTGACTGTGGAAGGTATACCAAAGTGGGAAACACATTTTCTAACCATTTCTTTGCCACTGTGAGGGCATCAGCCAAAAGGAATAAACCTTAGCTTCTACAGAAAACATGCGTACACCAAGAAGAACATACTGATAAACCCAAACTAAATGGCGGTTCAACGAAGTTCAGCTTAAATGTACTATAGTGGCTTAAGGGATGCAAAAGGAGGGGGAGGGGTGTTGCCAGGGAGCGTGGAAGAATCAAGTTGCTGTTCTGGGTATCACATATCCACAACTATTCATTTAATTTACAGCCATTATTTACTCATAAAATATATCCTAGAAGTTTATCATCACTTATTTTACAATATTTCCCATGCAAACTAACATACCAAATGCTCATAATTTAGTTTAAATTTCTCCTTTATAAAGAGAGAATACAAATCTTTTGAGGTACTGCAAGACCCTTCTGGAATATCTCAAAGTTCTTCCCAGTCAATACTCTATAATTTTAATTTTGCAAAGTTTGTGAAAATATATCAAAAGGGGTGGACATTTGACTAAATACAACATCATTATGAAACAATACTAATTTCCCATTTACTCAAAGTGACAATAAAATATTTCAAGGCATACTTTGCTAATCTAAATAGCTCTCCAATGACCTTGAGACATATGCTTCTGCCATAGCCAAGGTGATCCGTTGCTTATCAGTAACTCTAAACCTTGCACCAGCCTGTGGTATAATAACCCTTATAGTAGCCTAGCCTGCCCACCCACACCAGTGCCTTCGTTTCCTAACAACATGATTTCACAATAAGGGACTTGTTTTTGCACTGGAAGCTAGAAGTCTGCTCAAGATTGGTTAAAGTTGTCTCTCCCAAGGGCTTTCAGTAAAAAGGTAGACCTCAGAAAAATTTAAAATTTATTCATTTTATGTTCCCCTTCCAAGAACAATACTGTGTTTATTTTATCATTGCCTTTGAGTTTGTTATTTCTGTAGTAGGTAGTTAGGTAGGCATGAGCAGAATAGAAACAATAGGCCAAGTACTGAGGGTCATCAGGTCAGAGAGCCTTGGGTGCCTAGCAACAGACAAAACTACAAGCCCTTGCACAACCATTCCCTTAAGCATTAATACCTGGAGATGACATCTAGGCCTCAGCTCTCTATCAGCTCCTACCAAGAGAAGCAGCAAAATCAGATACAGCAATGCCATATCCTGACATCAGGACAAACTGCATTGACTAATGACCCTTTGCTTGACACCCACAAATCAATGGAGGCCATAATCCTAAAGGGGCATGCACCTGGAGAGCTGATGAATAGTCTATTGAGATCCTCCCCTGAGATCTATAGACAAAAGCCCTTAAGGCAAAAACACCCCTCATGCTCCTCTCTCTGTTTTTCCAGAGCACATCTGTACTTTCCCCTCACTTTTGTCTGTCAAGAAGCATCTATCTGTTTCTTCCCTAAGCTCTAAGTAGCACCCCCCTTAGCTTTTGCCTCTATAACTTGTTCTCTGAGTCCATTTCTTTTATTACTCACTTCTTCTACCTATGTGACTTTCTAAATAAATTTTCTCTTATACTTTTTCTTGACTCTGAATTTTTTCTTAACCAGAACTTAAGAGCCAAGTTTGCTGAACTGAGGTCTAACACCTTGTGTCATTTTGCCAGCAATGGTTTCTTTATTGACTTATTAAGAGACATTATCCTAAAAAAATTTAAAAAGACACTATTCTATATGTTATTCACTTGTGCAATCCCCACAATGAACCTGGGTTAAATAAATTGCTGGTGAAGAGAAAAATATTGGATTTCAAAGACAAATACAGATGTTTACATAATTTTTAGGAAAACTATTTGAGGAGATTCAGTTTCATTAAGTAATAAAAGACCTGATTAAGACAATATAAAACATAAAATTATTTTGATAAAACACAGAATCTTTGCTTTCTAGTCAGAAAACTATTTAACAACTATCAGTAGCAGACTAATAGTGTAAGAAAAATGTCTTTTTTAGCAGAAACATAAAATCAAACCCTAATTTTGCATCAGCTTATTTTTTATATTAAAATTTACATACTTAAGTAAATGAAATTTAGTCTCATTTATCTTGACCACACAAGAAATTTCTTTTCTCAAGATTTCTTTTCCACAAACTTTTACAACTTTCTGTCTCTTTCAGTAAACACCCTTGTTCTCTCATCCATTGAACTATAATTAAGCCAAAATTACTTTATTTCCCTTAACAAAACACATCTCCATATCTCAGACATTTTTTAAAAAACATACATATTCTATTTTTTGTATAGAGTGTTTCCCTGCTTATTACTAATTTGTAGCTTTAATTACATAAAACAGAATTCATAACCTATAAATCCTTAATTTCTAGTGAAAACCAAGATGTAAACAATTGTGATCTGTATGCTATACCAGTATTCTTTTAAACTGATACATTCTGAATGTACACATTTCATAATTTATGGAAATATTTTTTCATAGCAGAAAAAATTAATGTGGTATAAGATATATTTTTCTATAACAGGAAGCAAAAAGTAGATTAACATATGTTCAATTATTAATATTTTCTTATTTTACCTTATTTGTAAATGCTTTAGACCAGGGATGTCCAATCTGTGACCTGCAGGCTGTGTGTGGCTCAGGATGGATTTGAATGAAGCCCAACACAAAATTGTAAATTTACTTAAAACATTATGAGATTTTTTTTTGTGATTACATGTTGCAATGTATTTAATGTGTAACCTAAGACAACCCTTCTTCCAGTGTATCCCAGAGATGCTAAAGGTTTGAACACCCTTGCTTAGCCATTCAATTAGTGCCCATTATTTAATTTAGCTGGCAAAACTTTAGTTTTAAGTTACTAAAGAGATTTAGGAAATCATTTTTAAGTAATTATACAATATAATTACTGCTAAAGGCTTTACCTTAAAAAAACTTTTATGTGCTATTTACATTTATTTAATTTACTTGACCCCAATAATTAAGTTTAGATTACAGTTGCAGCTCATTACTTGTCAGTTTCAGAACTCGTCAAACCTGGTAATCATCACATTTTGATGAAAAAATATGTTTTAGTTTTCAGTGCTTGCTCTTCAGTCATTGCACTTACTAGAACTTGTATGAATCATGACACCACCCTGCAAGAAAAAAATGCTTCATCTATTGTTGTTTGCTTGCCACTCATCAGAATGAACAATGAATGCTGAGATACCACGGTACTTATAAAATTTTTATTACCCCAAGTTATTTTTTTTGTTGAGAAATTTAGCAACACAGATAATATTAACTTATTTGACTAATAAACCCAGGTAAAATAAAATTATTATACTTAATCCTGATAACTCTAAAAAATGCCTGTTTAACTCAAACCATTTTAGTATTAAATATTTTCCTAGATGATTCTGAAAAGCATTTGGCTAATTTCTGTTATAGTTTTGAGAATTCTCATATGAACATTTGTTAGTTTAAGCCAATTTAATAGAACTCCTTTTTTATAAATTAGCAAAACTGTTATAGCAGGCAGTTAGTTAGATATTAACAAAAAGGGAGAGAGTAAACCAATCAGAAGCAGATATTTTATTAAGCCTGATTAAGTTTTACAGTCACCCTAGAGAGTCCATTTCACTAACAAAGGGAGAAAGAGAATGGTACAGGGGTGCATGCACAGTAGAAGCCAGGATGGCAACCATAAATAGGAGGAGACAAATTGTGGGAAAATATCAGACAGGATAAGGATGCAAACCTGGGAAGAGCCAGGAAAGAAGTTGGATAGTTTGTAAAAAACCCTGCTCTTTCCCAAGCCCAAGGAAATATAGGGAAGCTTAACAAAGGCCAAAGTCTCTCTTTCAGCAGTTGCACAGGCAGAAGTGCAGCACTGATTATGGCCTTGACACTGTAAAGCCTCGTTGGTGAACATGCGGGTAAGGAATGAGACAGAAAAGTTAGGTAACTTGCCCAAAGTCAGCCTTGAGTACCAGGGTTGATGTCACTGCATTTCTGGGACATGACCCTCCTGGGCCTTGGTGGGTCCAAGTATGTGCGATAGCACCGGAAGTTAGACTTCTTCCACAGTAGACAGAGCCAAGCCACCTGGCCCTGGTTGGGATATTGGGTGTGGTGTATCTGGGCAGATTGACAACACTGACCAACTTCTGCTGCTGGATTTGTCAGAAAAGTGCTTCATCAAGTATGGCAGCCTTTTCAAGGGCACTCTAAGTAATCTTGCCTCTCTCACTTAAATTCCTCCTTTGTAACTGTCCCTGAAATTCCTTTCTCATGACACTGTTACAGAAACCCTTGCCCCCAGGGATCTTTTTGTTCTGTGGTTCTTCTTTGCCTACCACCAGTAGGAACTGTGGCACTCAGTGCAAGAGTTTGGTAAAAAAGAAAGGAATTTTTATTCAAAAGTTATACAGGCTCAGATTAATCGCAGAATGTCACCATTAAATCCCAAAGTCCCTTTAAAACACCCACAAACACACACACAGTCCTGCCTCCCCTTGCCAAACCAGACCAGTCAGGGGTACGGTATCTCAGGAAAAGAAAATAGAAGCCTGTAGCTTGGCTAGGCTCTGGTTCTTAATCCAAAACTGCACCCTCCTGGCAGGCTGGGTAATCCTTCTGCATCCTTTCAAACCACCTGACCAACAGAGAGAGCTTCAAATGGCTGCTACATCTTTCTTTCCTGCTTTCTAAGCTACTTGATCAAAAGGCCATCCTCTTTGCTCCCAAAGCCATGTAGCTAAGCCCCAGCATGGTTGCCGCACCTGGGTTTAAATGTTGGTATGGACCTTTCTCCATAACCCCTTCTCCAGCTCCTCTCACATTGAGTTACACATGCCAGTAGTCTGGTTTCTTCTGCCTTTCTTGGCTGCCATTGTTAGCCCAGGTAAGCATGACCCCACGATGCAGAAGCCTCCTCAAAGCTGCCCTCTCAGGCAAAGGAAACCCCTCCAGCTACATCACATCATGGGTTAGAGTCTGGTCCCAAGTGAAGGCCCGGGTGTTTAATATTATTAAAACACTGGCCAAGTTCTTCAGCTATTCAAAGTAACTCTCAATGGTCCTGCTTTGCTTTCCTCAACCCCCAATGGATAGCTGTGGGGGTTTTCTCAATTTTGGGGGACCTTCAGTTCAACATCCCATTACAACACCACAAAAACCTGTTCCCAAACCATGCTGGAGCAGACCAGTCTTGGTCCCAGTCTTTCTTTGGTAACAAAACCATGCTGAGTTACAAAATATCACACAACACACACAAACAGACAGACAAACACAGAGGTTTCTTAGCCATGAGACAAGAACCATAATGCAAAACTCACTATTTTAAAAAAGAACAGTTGGAATAAATTAAATTTATCTCTTCAGATGGTTAAGTTTTTTATTCTATATGAATTACCTTCCTGGATTTTGCATTTTAAAAGAAGTTCCAGATAAAAGTTCATGGAGACATTCAGATATTTATTTACATTGCAAAGGTATAAGTAAAGGAATGTAAGCTCCTAGAAAACTTTGGTTTACTAAAGGTAATATTTATAAGAGTCTTATAGGGGAGGTTTGGGGAAGATAAAAGAATTGATAAGCTTTAAATAGCTTCTGGACCCACACTTTTGGTCCTGTAAAGACTTGAATTGTAAAACAAGGACAACTGTTTTTAATACTCCAAAAATTAGGTTGCTATCTAAATAATGGCAAAGGACTAACAAATTCACCCATCCATTATGGGAATGTCTTTTTTTCTTCTAAGCACATTTCTTATCATGACCTGACATTAGCTTCAAATTTGCCCAGATTCTAATAAAAAGTTATTCAGTCCTTTCCCATATCTTGTCAGATTTTATATGGGACAAATAGTAAATATTTCTGGTGGTGATAGGGCAACTCAGGAGTTAAGTATTTCAACTTTCTTGTAGTTGATGGGCTTAAGCGATTAATGTATATGGAATGCTGTTGTTCCAGGAACTGGAACACATGACTTAAGTGATTCCAGGAGGTTAACAAGCAATTCAACCTTGGTACCTGAGGAGGTCTGCAAGTGATTGAGATGCTATTTGAACCCACCGTCTTCCAGGGAGGGAACATCCCTGATGCAGATAAAAAGCAAAACAAAACATTAATCAGTGGGTAAAGAAATACTGGGAAAATTGTTTGTTGACTGCAACTCTTATCTGATTAACCTTTTTCCAACCACCTTACCTACACTTCTATTCTCTATAAAATATGTCAGGTTGAGATGATGTGTTAAGTTGGTTTTGGCAAGATGGTACAGGACTGAATGGAAGTCACACTAACCTCCTCCAAGGGCCAACCTGGAATTACAACTAAATTGTGGAGAAATCACCTGGAACAAACAACTGAACAACAGTGAGAGAAAAGACTTATAACTTTGGACAGACAGAAGAATCAGCTTTAGCACAACCTGACTAACCCTGCACAATAGCATATAAGACATGGTGGGCACATGACCCTCAGTCAACCAGCTATGGGAAGGAACCACCAAAGAATGACCCAGCAACAATCAAAACTCAATTACATCCAGAGATCCAACAAAAATGGCATGAAGGACATCCCAAGGTCATCAAGCTCAGGAGATCAGAGACTGCACCACTGAAACTCACAGGTCTTCTACCTTACAAGTTCACACTACAAACTCAGGGAGTCAAAACAGATCAATTTAAGAAGCAGAAGTGAACAAGAAAAGTCTCACAAATAATGGGAAGACAAAGAAACAACCCCCAATTGAAAGGAAAGGAGGAATCCTCAGAAAGAGTACTAAATGAAATTCAGACAAGTAAACTATCAGATATTGAGTTCAAAACAATGGTTATAAGGGAGCTCAATGAACTCAGTGAGAATTATCAAAAACTACAGGAAAGTTATAAGGAACTTACAGCAAACTATATCAACATGAAAAAGGACATAGAAACTATCAACAAGAGCCAAGGGGAAATGAAGAGTACAGTTTCTGAATTGAAAAACAGAGTAGAAGGAGTCAAAAGCAGACTAGATGAAGCAAAGGATCAAATCAGTAAGGTTCAGGGCAATGTAGGAAAAAACTCCTGGAAAGAAGAAGAAAAGGAAAAAAAGACTCAAAAAGAATGAAGGCTGCTTAAGGGAACTGCAGGACAACATGAAAACTAATAACATCCATACAATAGGGATAGCATAAGGAAAAGAAGAGGAGCATGGGATAGAAGAATGTTTGAAAAAGTCATGATGGAAAACTTCTCTAATTGGATGAGAGAAAAAGTCGCACAAGTCCAGGAAGCACAGAGGGTCCCAATCAAGAGGAACCCAAAAAGGCCCGCTCCAAGGCACATCATAATTAATATGGCAAAATTCAAAGAGAGAGAGAGAGAATCTTAAAGGCAGCAAGGGAGAATCAGGAAGTAATATACAAAGGAGCCCCAAAGGCTAGCAGGTGACTTCTCCACAGAAACACTATAAGCCAGAAGGGAATGGCAAGATGTATTCCAAGTAATGAAAAGCAAAGGCCTGCAACAAACTCTACTCTATCCAGCAAGGATCTCAACTAAAATGGAAGGCAAAATAAGGAGCCTCCCAGACAAAAGAAGACTGAAAAAATACGCTTCCACCAAACCAGCAATGCAACATATGCTAACGGGACTGTTTTAAGAACATGGAGATAATGGGTGAGAGAGAGAAGAATGCAGGTCCAAAAAGGATAAAATGGCAATGAATAAGTACCTATCAATAATAACCATAAATGTAAATGGATTAAATGCTCCAATCAAAAGACATAGGGTAGCTGAATGGGCAAGAAATCATGATTCACACATAGGCTGCCTACAAGAGACCCACCTCAGAACAAAAGGCCTATACAGACTGAAAGTGAAGGGTTGGAAAAAATATTCCAAGCAAATGGATAGGGAAAAAGAGCTGGGGTAGCAACACTTAGACAAAATAGACTTCAAAATAAAGGTCATAAAAAGAGGCACAGAAGGACACTTCATAATATTCAAGGCAAGAATTTATCAAAAAGACATAAACATTATAAACATATATGCACCCAACATAAGAGCACCCAGATATACAAGGAAAATCTTGGAGGACATCAACAAAGATATAGACAGCAATAAAATCATAATAGGGGATTTTAACACCCCACTGTCAATAATGGATAGATCTTCCCAACAAAATATTAACAATGATATAGTGGAACTGAAAGATGCACTAGATCAAATGGACTTAACAGAGATATATATATGATTTTAATTCATTATATTTTGCATTTATTGTGTATAACATATAATTTCTTTATTATAAAGCATTTATTTATTATATATTACATATATAATATATAAGTATATATTATAAAATACATAAATATATAATATATATAATTTGCTTATTATAAAGCATTTATTTTATATTTATAATGTTTTATCCAAAAGAAACAAAATACACATTCTTTTCAAATGCACATGGAACATTTTCAAACATAGACCACATGATAGGACACAAAACAAGCCTCAACATATCAATCATTTTCTTGGTCCACAAGGGCCTCAACTGGAAACCAACCTCAGGGAAAAAACTAAAAAAATTCAAACTCATTGAGATTGAATGGCATGCTATTAAACAATGAGTAGCTTATTAATGAGATCAAGCAAGAAATCAATAAGTTTCTAGAAACAAATGAAAATGAACACACAACAGTCCAAAACCGATGGGACACAGTGAAGGCAGTCCTGAGAGGGAAGTTCAGAGCAATACAGGCCTACTTAAAAAAGATAGACACATTTCATAAAAACAACCTAACCCTGCATCTACAAGAACTGGAGAAACAACAACAAACAAAGCCCGAAGCAAGTAGAAGGAAGGAAATAACCAATAGCAGAGTAGAATTAAATGACATAGAGCTAAAAGAACAAATCAAGGAATCAAAATGTAGCAGCTGGTTCTTTGAAAAGATAAACATAATTGGCAAGCCTTTAACCGGACTCATCAAGAAAGAAAGAGAAAGGATCCAAATAAATAAAATTATAAATGAAAGAGGAGAAATTACAACTGATACCACAGAAATACAAAGGATTGTAAGAAATTATTACAAACAACTATATGCCAAGAAATTTGACAACCTGGGTGAAATGGACAAATTTCTAGAAATATGTAACCTTCCAGAATTTAATCAAGAAGTAGAAAACATGAACAGACCTATAAGAGCTGGTAAAATTCAAGCAGTAAAAATACTACCAGTACACAAAAGCCCTGGACTGAATGGTTGCACAGGAAAATATTACATAACATTTAAGGAAGAGCTAAACTCTATCCTTCTCAGTCTATTCTCAAAAACCCAACATGAGCCCCAAACTATTTTTATGAGGCCAGCATCATCCTAATCCCCAAAACAGATAAAGACATAACCAAGAAAAAAAACTATAGGTCAGTTTTGTTGATGAAAATAGACTCTAAAATCCTCAACAAAATATTGGCAAAGCACATCCAGCAATACGTTAAAAAGATCATACACCATGATCAAGTGGATTCAACCCAGGGATGCGAGGATCAAACAATATTTACAAATCAATGAATGTAATACATCACATAAACAAAAGGAAAGGCAAAAATCACATGATTAGATCAAAAGAATTTGATAAAGTACAACACCTGTTTATGATAAAAAGCACTCAGCAAACTGGGAGTAGAGGGAGCATACCTCAACCTAATAAAGGCCATGTATGAGAAACCTATAACTAATGTCATACTCAACAGGTAAAAACCAAAATCTTTCCC
Source organism: Mormoops blainvillei (assembly GCA_004026545.1). Classification (NCBI taxonomy): domain Eukaryota; kingdom Metazoa; phylum Chordata; class Mammalia; order Chiroptera; family Mormoopidae; genus Mormoops; species Mormoops blainvillei. The sequence goes on along the minus strand of PVJD01001552.1, from coordinate 168,421 downwards.
ATTAAGATCAGGAATAAGACAAGTATGTACACTTTCACCACTTCTCTTCAACATAATATTGGAAGTTCTAGCCATAGCAATCAGACAAGACACAAAAAAAGGCATCCAAATCAGAAAGGAGGAAGTAAAATTGTCATTGTCTATAGATGACATGATAGTGTACATGGAAAATCCTATAGACTACTCCAAAAAACTACTCAACCTAATAAGTGAATTTGGCAAAACAGTGGGATACAAAGTCAATATTCAGAAATCAAAGGCACTTTGTGCACCAACAATGAAATATCAGAAACAGAAATCAGGAAAAAAAATCCCATTTGTTATAGCAACAAGAAAAATAAACTACCTAGAATAAATCTAATCAAGCTGGTAAAAGGCCTATACTCAGAAAACTACGCAACACTGAAAAAAAATTTATGGAAGACTCAGATAAATGGAAGCATATACCATGTTCATGGACTGGAAAAATTAACATCATCAAAATGTCCATATTACCCAAAGCAATGTATAATTCAACACAGTACCTATGGGAAATACCAATTACATATTTCACAGATAATAGAACAAACATTTGAAAAATTTATATGGAGCCATAAATGACCTGAATAGCTCCAACAACTTTGAGAAAGAAGAACAAAGTAGGAGAGATCACAATACCTGAAATCAAACTATTTTACATGGCCACTGTAATCAAAATATTCTGGTTATGGCATAAGAACAGACACACAGATCAATGGAACAGAACAGACAGCCCAGAAATAAACCTAAGCCTCTATGGTGTATAATTGACAAAGGGGGCAGAGCATTAAATGGAATAAAAGTAGCCTCTTCAAAAAATGGTACTGGGAGATCTGGAACGTTACATGTGAAAAAAAAAATTCAACCACCAATTGACACCATCACAAAAATAAACTCAAGATGGATAAAATATTTAAATACACCTTGAGACAGCGTAAAAGTCCTAGAAGAGAACATAGGCAGGAAAACCTCAGATATTCCACCCACCAATATTTTCACTGATATGTCCTCTAGAGCAAGGGATAGAAAGGAAAGATAAACAAATGGGACTTAATCAAAATAAAAAGCTTCTGCACAGCTAAAGGAAACATCAGCAAAATGAAAAGGGAACCAAACATATGGGAAAATATATTTGCCGATGATACCTTGGACAAGGGTTTGATCTCTAAAATACATGAAGAACTCACACACTCCACTCCAGGAAGAATTCCAATTAAAAAATGGGCAAAGGACATGAACAGATACTTCTCCAAGGAGGACACACAGAGGGCCCAGAGACATAGGAAAAGATGCTCACCACCACTAGCCATCAGAGAGATGCAAATTAAAACTACAATGAGATACCACTTCACACTGGTCAAAATAGTCATTATAAAGAAATCAAAAAACAAGTGCTTCTGAATTTGTGGAGAAAAGGGAGGACTAGTACACTGCTGGTAGAAATGCAGACCTGTCAGCCACTGTGGAAAACAGTATGGAATTTAGAAGCTATACACCCCAATATTCATAGCAGCACAATTTACAATAACCAAGAATTAGAAGCAACCTAAGTGCCCAACAGAAAATGAGTGGATCAAAAAACTGTGGTACATTTACACAATGGAATACTACACAGCAGAAAGAAAAAAGGAACTCCTGCCCTTCACAATGGCATGGATGGTACTGGAAAGCATTATGCTAAGTGAAATAAGCCAGGTGGTGAAAGACAAATACCATATGATCTCACCTATAAGTGGAACCTAATCAACAAAAGAAATAAGCAAGCAAAATATAACCAGAGACATTGAAATAAAGAGCAAACTGACAGTAACGAGAGGGAACGGGCAAGGGAGATAGTGGGGGAAAGAAGGGGAAGCATCATCAAGGAATATTTATAAAGGACCTATGGACAGAGCTGAAGGGGAGTGGGATTGAGGCTGGGAGGTGGGTGTGGTGGGGGGAAAGTTGTGGTGGGAAAATGGAGATAACTGTACTTGAACAAAATTTTAAAAAAAGAGATGGTCTTTAGGGTACTTAACCTGCCATCTTCGCAGATCATTAACATCTGAATAAAGCACCCATAATGGTTCAGTCCTTGTTTCTACTTATTGTTTTTGGTAGTGAAAGCCAGTACAAATGCTGACTCTTCTTGTTTCAGTGATATTAAACATTCTGTGGACTCAAGATGGCGCAACATCATAACCTTTTATAATCTTTCCCTCTCATAGCCAAAAGAAAGAACTGCCAGCGTTCAAGTTCTGGTTCCCAAATGTGGACAAAGGAAGTATTCTATAGTAAGTAACTTCACAGGATCATCTGACCATAAATTCCTAACTGTCATGGGGGGTAATCACACCTCAGGTACATAACTTTGTAATAAAATGCTTATCTTTGTCTTTAAGCAAGACCTTTTTATTGTTTCTGTGCATCTAGGTTAACACATCTTTGAAGTAAGCTATAATCACTCTTAAGAGAACACATAATCTGGTTAACTATCTATAATTCAATTTCCACCTTGCTTTCTCCCACCTTCATGTAATGTTCCTTATGTTTCCTCCTTAATTTCAAATTCATAAGAGAAGCTAAAAAACATTATCTGAAGCACTTGAGATCTTGCTTTCCACACAGCATTAGCTTGACTCAAATAAACTTACAAAAAACTTCTAGAAAAATTCTCTGCTGTCTTGGACATTCTTAGATCAACACAGGTGAGACACAATGTTCATTTCTGCAATACAATTGTAAGCAGCAAAATGGTACTATTTTACCAGGTGTTATTTCAGTGGAGTCAGTCCAGACCTTGTTCAAGTATAAACCTTGATGCTTGAGTTCTGGCTAAGAAAAAATTCAAAGTCAAGACTCAAACTATAAGAGAAAGTTTATTTGGAAATTCACAGAGGTAGAAGAAGTGAACCATGGAAGAAATAGTCTTACAGAAAGAGTTAAGAAGGCAAAGGAGGGCTCTTGGAGCTTAGAAAAGGCAAAGAAAATATGCCTTGAGGGAGGGGTTCGGGAAAAGTGAGGGTGTATGCTCCACAGAAAGCCACATTGAGTCCTCTGCCCTGAGAGCTTTTATCTGGAGGTCACAAGGAGGGTCTCAACATAATATTTGTCAACTTTCCCAGGTATGTTTTCTCAGGGTTGTGGTCTCTGATAATTGATTGGTGCCAGGGCAGTGGATAATCAGTCAGTGAAGCTGGTCTTGGTACCAGTCATGGTGTCACTGCCTCTGGTTTTGCTCCTTTCTTGGGCTTGGGTCTAAAACAGAGCTGAAATCTGGATGACATCTCCTGGGGTTAATATTTAAGGGAGTGGTCATTCAAGGGCTTGTAGTTTTTCTCATTGTTAGGCACCTGTGGCTCTCTGCTCTGATGACTATCTGGCACCTGGCCTCTCATTTCTATTCTACTAATGCCTACCTAACTGCCTATTACACAATAAGTTAATAGAGATGCAATCAAATAAAGTTGACATAATTTTTAAAACATAAAGCCTGTTTAAACACTCCAATTTTTATAATCTTATCAGTTTGTACATTTCCACATTTTTTAAATTTTAGCCTGAATCAGGGCTTCACCAATGACTACCACAGTTCATGAATTCCCATATCAAAGAGTCCTGGAAATTCTTCTTTTTTATATCCTGACCATTATACCTTCTCTTGAATAAAATGGTTTTGGGTCCCCAGCAAAGGACCAAGCCAAGGGACCTATATCAATCTTAAAATTGATTTAACCAGTCCTTTTTCCCAAGTGATTGCTGCTCAGTTTTCTCATTGTAATCTCTTCCTTCCAGTCTTTTAAACTTCTCTATTCTGGAGTAAAAAAAAACAGACTTGTTTGAAACTCTTTAATTTTGGGATACCAACAAGGGGTTAATTTTGTCCATTTAGCCATGGACAGTACTGTACTAGAGCCTTTGTTTTAACCTTATCAATGTCCATTTTATTTGTTTCATCTTTTTTTCCTAATTGGAAATTTTTCATTGTGGTAAGAAATGTCCAAACCTGTAGGAAATTTTTGTGAGGTTATTTGAGCCAAACTCGCAGTTGCTGGAAAGTAAAATCTCAATGGATTGAGAAAATGCTCTGGAAAATGGCAGTTTTACCACTTATTTTATACATAATAATCAAAGGGGAAGACTATGGGAGTTATATGAAATTCATTGGTGATGTATTAGGGAAGCAGGAGAAAGCAAATTGCAGAAACCTCTGAGACTGGATAAAAAGTAAAAAGGATAAACATGTACTTCTTTTCTATTGGTGAGTATAGGATAGTTAACAACATTTATAGCACATAGACGTGGTGTGCAGAGAGAGCAAGATAACAATGAGGGGTTCTGTGGTCTCTGTGGTGGGAGATTGTGCCGTGAGGGGTCTGGAAAGGAAGATTACTCTGACATTCCAAAGGCACGTTATAGATGCAAAAAGACAGTAGACAGGATAAGTTAAGGTAAAGGTTGACTTTTGTCAAGGAAAATATTGGCCTAGGATGCTGTATGACTGGCTTTTTGTTAGGAAGTTCCAATTTCAGAACATCCTATGTGGTTACTTTAGGTCTCTGATTTTGTAAGTTCTGCCACACTAGGCCAGAATAGCTGCTACATGCGAACACACAGGAGAGTGCATGTTATTGAGTGAGTTAGTGAGAGAAAATGTATGAATTCAGGAGCTCACAAATGAGCAGGCAAACATGTGTTACTGAGCTGAAGTCTTTGTTAAGCTTTGATTATATTACCTTGGGCTTTGAAACAACCAGGTGCTCTTTTAAAATAACTAATCAAGTTCCCAATCTTTCTGTGGCTGATGTGCTATCCCCCTAACCAATCGATTTTCTAGATCTTCCAGGTTTCTACATTCTTTAACCAATTTTATCTCTTTTCCAGATTAGACTCCTCCCCCTTATGATGGTCATTTTAGCATTTACTGCACACACCTCATAGTATAAGCAATCCCCTGGAGTGCCTATGAATGCTGTGACTTCCTAGTGAAGCAGGCTTATTGTCTGATTCAGGTCCCTAGTTTATTATGCTTAATAATGTCTGATTCCCTTCCTTTATTAATATCTAGCTACCTACACTAAAAAGTGCATCTCATCCTGATGTCAACCATTTCATCCGTCCACCTGGTTTGCCACTTTTCTAGGGCTGGGGCTGAAACACAACTGAGACCTAAAAAGGTTCCACCAAAACTCTGTCTCTGGGGTCAACAGACCTGAGGCTTTGTTTCTCAGATTACTTGATGCTGATCAGAACCTCATGTTCCTGAGGGCTTAATGATTAAGGAAGTGGTCCTACAAGGGAGAAAGAGGCAGGTGAGTCAGGATGCTGGGTGAGGCCAGCCTGAATCAAAACGAAAGATTGTAGAAAAATTTATATTAAATAAATAGTTTCTATTTGGTTACAACAGCTACCAAACCAAATTCTTAGAACATAAAATTTTTAGGTTGTTTGTTTGTTTGTTTAGATTTTGAGAGTACATTTATTAAAGCTGGAACAGTGAAACAAGGAATGGCTTAGGATAGAAGAATCACCAAAGAACCTAGGTGGGCTGCTATCAGCATACTGAAAAGTCAGAGAAAAGGGGGGACAGGTTCAGGGGTTAGCCCTGGATCAGCTGCCACTGCCCATTGCTCCCCTAGTTACAAGTATTACGGGAACTCTTAGAGCTCAGGGGATGTATGCCTGAGAGGGAAAAAAGTTGTGGGCATGCTCCTGGGAAGAGAGTGCCAGGTGGTCTTTTAGTAAGATTTTTCATTTTTTTCTTTCATATTTTTTCTTAAGTGTCAGAAAACTGAGTTTCCAATTTTATAATTTTGCAATATCTGAAGACAAATAGGAAGGCATCTGAATGTACTTTGACTTTTGTTCTAATTTCTGTCCCTCTACTTTGTTAAGGTAATCTTAATGATTAGCCACTATAAAAATAGGAGTGCTCTTTAAGGAAAAAAGTTCTTTCTTTTGAATTTAGAAGTTTTTCCAATTAAAAGGATTAATCATCTGGCCTTGACATTATTATCTATAGTGACTTAAATTAATAAGTCTGTTATGGCTTAATCAAGGAAGCAAGAAAATAGTCAGAAATCAAATTTTCATTGCACAGGTATTAAGGATGGCATAGTTCCAGTCTCCCACAAAAATGTGAGACTCCTCCAGTCACAAACCTATTAATTTATGGCACCAGGCAGGTGCTAATGGAATAGGACTTTTTCAATACTAACAAGCAACACATGTTGAAACAACAAAGACCCCTTATTAGCTGGGACCCCTTATGACAAACTTCCTGGGTCGTTGACATGGCTGGACAACAAGGACTATTATGTGTAAGAAATGTCCAAACCAGTAGAGACTTTTAAAAAAAGATTTTATGTATTGATTTTTTTAGAGAGAGGGGAAGGGAGGGAGAAGATAGGGAGGGAAATATTGATGTGAGAGAGAAACATCAGTTTGTTGCCTCCTGTAGGTGTCCCAACTGTAGATCAAACCTGAAACCTAGGCGTGTACCCTGACCGGGAATCAATCTTGTAAACTTTTGGTGTATGGGATGATGCTGCAACTGAGCTGCCTGGCCAGGGAAGGAGAATTTTTTAAATTTTATTTCCCCAACAGTCCCTTTGCCTTGCTTTTGAAACCATACACGCCTTGTCTTTTGAATCTCTCCTCACACCAAACTCCTCCAAGACTCCAGATTCTCACTTACCTGTGTTTCCCATTCTCTGATGTGTGGCTTCTGCTCTAAACTAAGCCTTGCTAGTGTGTAAGTAGATGTCAGACTCCAGCTAAGGGTGATCCCTCACTGCCTTAGGTAAGTGGTAAGACCATAGCTTTAGCCCACAGACCTGCTCCCACTAATATCATTCTCATATTCAAAAACATTTGACGTCTAGGAGATAAAATCACAGCTCGGTCATGGTGCGGATCATAAAGATCAAATCAAGCCTATCCTGACTGCTGCTCTTCCAATTTATCTCCCTACTCCCATGCCTTCCCATAAAGTCCACTTAATTATGCGTGTATTTAACATGCTTTTGCTCACTTCATTCCTTCTGGACTGCAAGGTTTCCTCCTCTGCTCTCTACCCAGGCAAAGTCTATTTATTCTCCAAGGACAAACTTAACCGTCCCTCATCCTAGAAGCCTTGTCAGGAGGAAGGAATCACTCTAGCACTTCCAGTCCATACCAAGCTTTGCATAGTCCTCATCTTGCTGTTTTGCCTAGGCAGTGCTTCACCCCGGGTCTGTGACATGTCCTCTGCCATGTACACTTCTTTGAGGACAGGATCCATCTCTCTTTAGTTCATATCCCCCAACTGCACCAAGTCCAGGGCCATACCTGGCTGCTTGAATAAATGCTCAGGCAGGACCAACCTTGATAACAATGGTTCTGGGATGCATGGTCCAAGGTTTCCCAAAGGCCAGTCACTAGCAGCTTTACTCATGTTCCTCTTCTGTGGTTTTAGGGTCACTGACCCTTTCTCAGCCAAGCAACGTGTGGAAATGTAGCAGTCTTGAGTGTGCCACGCAGCACACAAGGCCTTCTTGTGCCCCTTCTCTCTCCTGAGTAATAAACAGAGTCTTTACCAGGTGCCTCTGGCTTCTTGTACCAGCAGGTTATTTATATGTAAATTTGCCAGTCCCTGATCTGGAAGCTTATAAACAGGATGACAAAAGCTTCCATAGTGGCTAATACTTGATGAAGGATGGTGAGGAGCCCTCTAGCTTGTGCAGGAAAAATTAATATTGGATTAACCACAAGCAATTAAATGGTGTCAAACCCAAAGCTAAACTGAAATTTGGCAGAGGGAGGGGGGCTGTGCCTATCAAAAGGACCTTGAGTCCTTCTGCAGAAAGTCAGGATTTGGGCTACAGTCTCCAGGCCCAGGTCTTTTGGAAAGGGACTAGGGGAAGAAGGGCATCACGATGATCTTTATACACCTATCCTGCTGTCCACAGATGCTGGCAGGAAACATTTCTGCTCTGGAGGTGCAAAGGCATTCTGCCCACTTAGGCAATGATGCCACATGCTTTCATGCCCAGGTGTCTTAACACATACTGGCCCTTCTCTGCCTAGCAGGCTGCTGCTCACTCTGGGATACCCCTGGGATATCACTTTCCCTGGAAAGCCTGGCTTAGCCTTTCCTTGCTCTGAGGTCCTGCAGGACTTTTACATGCTTCAGGATGCCATTCACCACACTATGCATGTGTCTGTCTCCTGTTTAGCCTGCAGATACCTGAAGGTCATCCACTACTTCAATTGTCTTTGACTCACCAGTGCATGGTACAGTGTTGGGTACAAAGTACATGGTCAATACACATTTTTGAGAGACTGGAAGAAACAAAGATACTTGGATTTAAATCTTGATTTGTACTTAAATATGCCACCCTAAAATATGTCTCTTTGACATATGGAATATTTAGAGTTAAAAGTCATTGTCAACCAGCAGGCACAGGAAAAGTTCTAAAAATGGAGAAAAACCTTTCCCTGTGCAAAGTAAAATTACACTTAGTAAGAGAGCCATGTAGATGGACAGGCACTGACCATCTGCATAACAAACCTTACGAAACATCTCTCATGTGCTGCATTTTTATTGGTCAAGTTCCCCTAACTTGCCAACCCTGCCCAGAAACCCCCATTTTTTTTTGTTTAGATTAAAATGCCATATAAGCCCATATTCTAAACACCCTTTTGGGTTATGTATCACTGGGTGCTCCCATGTATACATGTGTGATGTCCACATTAATACATTTCTGTTTGTTTCTCTCTTTGGTCAGTTTAATTATAGGGCCACAGCTGGGGAATGTCTCTAACATGGCAGGGGATAATATTTTTTTCCTTCCCTACATACTGTTTTTGTGATCTTGGGCAAGTTATTTTACTCTTCAAGACTTGCTTTCCTCATCTGTAAAATGGGGAAAAGTCCCTTATATGGCTGTCCTGTGTGTAGAGATTCTAAAACCTGGTCCTTAGCAGTTTGCACAATAATTTTAGTTACATTTCTCTCCCTCCAGGGCATGAGACCATTGGCCAAATATCCTCTTTTCTCTCAAGACAGCCTAGTCCTTGGGAAAGTTAATTAGAAAAGATGAATTCAGCAATCAGGAAAGCAAAGGCTTGTGGATAATAGAGTAGGGAGTGAGAAGAGAATCGGTTGGAGAAAAGGAATGGAAAATGAGTCACAGCCTCTGAAAGTGCTGCTTAATTGAAAGGACATCTTTTAGAAGTGGCAGGAAGCATGAAGGAAGCAGCACTCTGCAGCTTGAAGAGGGAGGGCTGAGAGTGGAGCCAGGGTTGGTGACAATAGTCTGTTTTGTGGACCAGTGTGCAAGTAGGAACTAGTGTCTGCTGAGCCCTGCCTTTTGCCAGGCAGCACTCTTCCATCCCACAGGTGAGGCACTGAGAAGAATGGCTGCAGTCCTCAATTTACATACAACCTAGTGGCCACTGCCAGGCTCTAAGCCACTTCTCTGGGGATTCTTCCCTGATCACCTACTTCCTCAACTGTTCCATGTACCTGTCACTGTGCTGTGACAATGCATTCTGTTCCAATTGCACTTGAGTGGATCCTCACAGCCTCACAAATGTGCAGACCATAAGGAGTTGCACTTGTTTTACCAAAGAGGGAAACAAGGCCTGAGGACCTGCAGGAGGGGCTCCATATTACACTGTGTTTTGGGGCCAGGCCAGGTCTCCCAAGTCCCAGGTCAAAGCTTGCCCTGGGTATTTTCCATCAGTGAAAAAAGCAGTCAGCTCCAGGACCATTCCTGGTGATCCTCTCACTGGCTACTGCCAGGGCAGGAGAGATCACAATGTGCTTGTCAGGGTACCCATGAAATTTCCTTCTGCTCCCAAAGTTCACAGCTTCTTGCTGCCCAGTTCTGTTGGGATCTTCTCTCTAAGAGCTACCTGCATCCTCTCCTCCATTCAGTGACTAGTCTTACCACTCATTTTTTCTATTATTCCTGCTGAAAATCTTGGAGACAGCCTCAATTCCTTCCTCTTCTTGGCATAACCACCAGTCACCTAGTGCCAGGGTCCTCTGCCTCTTTGGAAATCCCTCATATTTCCCATAACCTCTCTGAATCTAGTTCGCCTCTTCAGTTCTTAGCACACTCCCCAGCTGAACCTAGGCCTTATAAAACAAAGAGGCATAGCAGCCTGGCATTTCCTCTTCCTCCCGTCCTCCCGTCCTTCCTTCCTTCTATTCTTTTTTTTTTCTTTTTGCATTAATACACACAAAAATAATTCCCAATGTTGGCAAGGGGGTTCAGGCCTCAAGGGCACAATGGCTTGGCTCTGCTTCTGGGGTGGGAATGAGAAGGAAGTGGAGTGGAATTATTTTTCTTTCTTTATCAAGGAGACTACAGTGGAGAAAGCAAGATACAGCTAGCCTGTCAAACTATTCTGCCACATTGCATTCTTAACAAACCACCCTGCTGCATTTCTAAAACAAATCTGATCATGTCTCATCTCCGCTTAACATCTTTCAACAACTCCCCATTGCCCTTTGAATAAAACCCAAGCTCCCCACCATAAAAGAACATCATACCTTGCTACAGCTTACTTTTCGAGCCATAGCATCCACTCTTCTTCTTCCCTCTTCTGTGGCCAACCTGGTCTAAAATTTAACCATGTATTTAACCTGCTGGGATAAAGCACCATCTCTCACTTTGTTGCTTGGACCTGTTATTCCTTCAGCCTAGAACACTTCCTACCTTTTCCTTTAACCCCTCTTCATCTACAAGATTTAGAAAGTGAGCCTAGACAATGCTCACTAAGTGTTAAGAGAATTCCACTCTCTGAGATGCCCCAAAAATTCGGCATCAGCCCCACAATTTTTTCTGGGGCACTACATAGATGTTCTGTTTCATTCTTAAGTTTTTCATATTATTTAGTCCAAATATCAGAACTTGTTCAGTCTTCTTTATGAAATTCATATTTTTCTATTTTATCTTTGAAATAATTTGATGGAGGAAGTGTCAATTCAGAGGCAGCTGGGTCAGTAGACTTTGTTTCTGGGGAGGAGGTGGGTGGCTCTCCCCATTAGTGTTTTTGCCAAGAACCACCATTTAAGCCCAGGGTCCTCTTTTAATTCCTAAGACATGCTTCCCCCAGCTCCCATATCATGATGAAGTTCCTGAGCTTGGAGAATATCAGGTCTAGCCTGAGATACTGCCCAGGAGAGCTTCAAGGACAGTGCTCAGATTCATCCTGGTCCAAGCGAGCAGTTTCCTGAATTCCTTTTACCATTCTTGTCCTGCAGTATAACTCCCATACAACCCATGAGGGGTATGAGAAAGAAACAGCCATGGACCATCCCTAGTGAGGCAGCCCTCCTTCATTGTAGCCAACAAACCAAGTGGACCAGAATTCTGCAAGGAGGAATTCTAGGGGTAGAGCACAGTGGAAGGTGAGGCACTGTTGCTGTTGAAAATGGCATCCTGCTTCCTCAAATGCTTATTTTTTCTTTCCTTTGAACCATTTCTTGATGATGGGAGGTGGACAAGAGATGAAAGCCATGTCTGTTCATGACAACATTCCTGACAAGTACTTACCTTTGCCCCAACTTTTAGAGCTATGGGTGCAGTTGCCTCAGAGAGGAGCTGCACAATGACCCTGATATGTACTGCTTCAGTGACAGCTGACAGGGTCCTTGCTGCTGGCAACATCAGGAAACTTGACCCTGAATGAGAAGGAGCAGCTTCCTTTGCTTTCAGTGGCAACTGGATAGCCAGCCCCTGGGCACCACATTAAAGTCATTTTGGTTGGTTGGAGAGTCTCTGGGGCAGCATCTAGTCACAAACACATCCTTGGTACTGTAGGGGAGGGATTTGTAGAATTATGAACTTGAGTTTGTGTGTGTGTGTGTGTGTGTGTGTGTGTGTGTGTGTGTGTGTGTGAAGCTGGAATAGAGGATTAGGTACTTTGGGACTGAGGCATTTTCATATACCTTCTACAGGAAGCATCTCAGTATTACCCATCAGAACCTTACCAAAAAATGGTTTCAATGGCACTTCTATTTTCTCAGGTTTGAGGGCCCTAAACCTTCGAGTCAGTTTTCTCTTCCTTCTCCGTAAGTCTTTATATCAAATTGGTCACAGGGTCATTTCCATTTCTCCTAAGCAATGTGTTTGAGGTTATTTCTACTCTGGTCAACCTGGTCTGAGTTTACATCCTAAGTGGGTCTTCAGACTTCAGACTCTTGACCCTCTAACCCACTTTTCATGAAAATGCCCAAATGAGTCTTCCTTACATTGAGCTTTCATCCCGTGACTCCTCCACTCAGTAACCTTCCATGAATCCCTTTTGTCTAGTACATAGAAGCAAATATACTTCTTATCTATTCATCCTAATCTTCTCTTTTCATCCTGGTTATCAATGACCTCCACATGGGCACATCAATGACCCCTTGTCAGTAGTCCTCACCATAGGTGACTTTTCCTGAAACTCTCCTTTCCCCAGATTTCCTTAGGACGTTATCTCATTTCTCCTTCTACCTTGCCATGACTCTTCCTCAGTTTCTCAGATTATTCCTACTTCTTTTCTTTCTGACCAACTCTTTTTTATTGATTTATTTGAGAGAGAGAGAGAGAGAGAAACATTGATTTGTTGTTCCACTTATTTATGCATTGGTTGCTTCTTGTATGTGCCCTGACCAGGGATCAAACTTGGACCCTTAGTGTATCAGAACAACACTCTAACAAACTAAGCTACCCAGCAAGGGGTAACCCAACTCTTTAACGTTGATGTTTCCCAATCTTTCATCCTTTGTGCTTCCTTCTCCAAGGGCTCTCCTTGGGTGATCTTATCCAACTAGAACTTCAGCCGCAATCTATTTGTTGTTGGTTTATAAAGGGGTGGTATTTCCAAGGGGGTGTGTGCTATGTAATCCCTTGAAGTATAAAAAGAAAATATTTCTTTTATTTTTATCTAGAAAGAACAAAAATAAGCTCTATAAATATATTATATGTTTAGACATACATTTTAATTATGAACAAATATACATGTATTGGGGTACATGCTCAAAATGTTTTAATGATGAGGTGTGTGGCAGAGATTCCTAGACATTTCAGAATATTCACTCTTCCCTTCTTGCAAAGTAATAGAAATAAACTGTGTACATGGTGCCCAGAGTGATAACTACATCCCTCAGCCTTTCTTTCAGTCTCATGTAACCTTTTGACTAATTTCTGGAATGTGAGCAGAAGCTATATGTATATCTCTCAGTGTTATACCCCAAAAGGGAAGGGCTTTCCTGCTTCTAGCCCAGCGACCAATTCAACTGGCTGGAATGCAGATGGTAGTAAGTCATCTTGGACTGCAAACAGGCAACAAGACAGAAGGAGCCTGGGCCCCAAACCACCTGAGGTCTCATCAGCCCTAGATTGCTCATGCTTATGAGTTAGAGAACAAAACCTTGTCTTATTTAAGCCACCGTTATTTCTTTTTTTTTTTATTGTTGTTCAACTACAGTTTTGTCCATTTCCCCCCCACCACTCCCCCAGCAGTCGATCCCACACTCCCTTGGCTTTGCCCCTGAGTCCCCCATATATGTTCCTTGACCACCCTTCCCCTGTTTCCCCCCGTCTTCCCCTTCTCCCTCTTCTCTGTTCACTGTCAGTTGGTTCTTCACTTCAATGTCTCTGGTTACATTTAACTTGCTTGTTTGTTCTGTTGATTAGTCTCCACTTATAGGTGAAATCATATGGTATTTGTCTTTCACTGCCTGGCTTGTTTCACTTAGCATAACGCTCTCCAGTTCCATCCATGCTGTTGCAAATGGTAGGAGCTCCTTCTTTCTTTCTTTCTTCTGCTTAGTATTTCATTGTGTAAATGTACCATAGTTTTTTGATCCACTCAGTTACTAATAGGCACTTTGGTTGCTTCCAGGACTTGGTTATTATAAATTGTGCCACTATGAACATTGAGGTGCATAGGTTCTTTTGAATTGGATGTCGATGATTCTTAAGCTATAAACCCAGCAGTGGAATTGCTGGGTCAAAAGGCAGTTCCATTTTTAGTTTTCTGAGGTAATTCCATACTGTTTTCCACAGTGGCTGCACCAGTCTGCATCCCACCAAGAGTATACTAGAGTTCCCTTTTCTCTACAACCTTGCCAGCACTTATTTGTGGATTTGTTTATGATGGCCATTCTGCCCGTGTGCCTTGCTTTATAGAGTAGTCTTGGTTGCAGGCCTTTGCTTTTCATTATGTGGGATATTTCCTGCCATTCCCTTCTGGCTTTTCGTGTTTCTGTTGAGAAATCAGGTGCTAGCCATATCGCGGCTTCGTATGTTACTTCCAGTTTCTCTCTTACTACTTTCAAGATTCTCTTTGTCTTTAAAATTTGGCATTTTAATTGTGATGTTTATTGGAGTTGGCCTCTTTGGGTTCTTGATTGGAACCCCCCATGCTTCCTAAATGCAGCATGGAACTAAAAAAATTAACCTTTTCATTTGGAGGTAATTGTAGATTCACATGCACTTGTAGGAAATAATACAAGGAGTTTATATGTACCCCTTTTCCCTTTATCCATATCCTTCAAAGATAATGTCTTGTAAAACTGTAGTACAATAAACACACTATTGACATTGTCAGGATAGAGAAAATTTCCATCACCACATATATTCCTTATGTTGTCTTTGTATAGACACACCTACTTCCCTCCCATATAAACCCCTCTTTAACCTGTCACAATCCATTTCTATAACTGTGTCATGTAAATAGAATCATACCATATGTAACCTTTTGGATTGGCTTTTTTCATTCAGCATAATTATCCCGATGGTTGTGCGTACCCAGAGGTTTTTTCTTTTTACTGTTGAGTAGTTTTCTGTGGTAGGGATATACTACAATTTCTTCAACCTTCCTTCCACTGGTTGAAAGACATTTGGGTTTTTTCCATTCTGGGGGCTATTATAGCAGCTATTATAAAGCTGCTATAGTATTAATGTATTGTGAATGATAGGTTTTTGTGCAAACATAAATTTTAATTTCTCTGAGACAAATGGAGTGTAAATAGTGGGTTATATGGTTGTTGTATGTTTAATTTCTTTTTCAAACTGCCAAACTGATTTCCAGAATGGTGATATAATTTTACTGTAACAACACCAATGTATGAGTGATTCAGTTTCCCTGTATTTTTAATAAATTTTGGCATTGGTACTATTGTTTTAATTTAGCCACTCTGATAGATGTGCAGTGGTATTTATGATTATTGGTTTTATTTTGCATTTTCCTAAGGGCTAATGTTGTTGATCATCTTTTCATGTGCTTAATTGACATCTGTATATATTTTTCAGTGAAATATTTCTTCACATGTTTGCCCATGTTCTGAGTGGATTTTGCGTTTTAACTGTTGCATTTTTAGAGTTCTTTAATACTGTAGATTCTAGTCCTTTGTCAGAAATACATTATAACTGATAGGATAGTTCTGTGAATATTTTCTTTCACTCTGTAGCTTATCTTTTCATCCTCAACAGGGTCTCTCATGGAGCAAAAGTTCTTAATTTGCTAAAGGTAAATAGATCAACGTTTTTAAAGGGTTGGGCTTTTAGTGTCAATCTAAGAACTCTGCTTAGCCACAAATTCTGAAGATTTCCCTCTATGATATTTTCTAAAAGTTTTTTTTTTACATTTTACACTTAAGTCTATGAAACAATTTGGGTTAATTTTTGTATAATGTGTGAAACTTAGGTCAAGGCTCAGGATTTTTTGTTTTGTTTTTGCCTGTGGGTGCCAATTGTTCCAGCACCATCTGTTGAAAATTTTTCTCCATTTAATAACGTTCATATTTTTGTCAAAATCAGTTGTAGGTATTTGTGTAGGTCCAATTCTTGGTTTTCTAGTCTGTTCCATTGATCTGTTATTATTATTGTTCCATTGATTTCTCTGCAGATATCACAGTCTTGATTAGTACAGCCATACAGGAAACCTTGAAATTGAGTAGATTGATTCTTTCTGCTTTATTTTTTTTCGAAATTGTTTTTTGGAGAATTCATATTTTTACTATATTGAGCCTTCCAATCCATGAATATAGTATGACTTTCTTTTCAGATTTTCTTATTTCTTTCATCATTGTTGTGTAGTTTTCAGCATATATATTCTATACATGTTTTCCTAGATTTACAGGTAAATAAGTTCTTTGTTGAGTGATTGTTTATAGTAATGTATTTTTAATTTTGGTATCCACATGTGCATTGCTAGTATATAGAAATACAATTAATTTTTGGTATGTTTATCTTCTATCCTATGGTCTTGCTGAACTCATTTATTGGTGTTAAGAGTATTTTTGTAGATTCTTTGGGACTTTCTACATAGATAATCATGTAACCAGCCAATAAAAACAGTTTTATTTTTTTCTTCTGATCTTACTCTACTATTTCCTTACTTTTTCATTCTGCTGATTAGCTCTTCCAGCATGATGTTGGATAAGTGGTAAGAGTAGTGGTATTTGCCTACTTCTCAATTTTAGGGAAAATGTATTCAGTCTTCTATGATCAAGTATAATGACAGCTGTCATTATACTATTAGACCATTAGGCTATTTGTTGATGCTTGTTATCATATACTCCACTATTTCTACTTTTCTGAGAGTTCTTTTTCTTATAATTAATGAGTATTGAACTTTATGAAGTCCTTTTTCTGCATCGATTCATATGTTATAGTGTATTACACTGATTAATTTTTAAAAACTGAACCAGCTTTATCTCCCTAAATATGCCCCATTAGTGGCCTGTTTGTTAGTATTTTGTTAAAGATTTTACACCTATATCCATGAAATATATTGGTAACAATATATTTTGTACTGTTTTTGTCTGGCTTTGGTATAAGGGTAATGTTAGCTTCAAATAAATAAATAAATAAATAAATAAATATATCTCCCAGGGTGATAAAAACAAAGGAAAAATTAAACAAGGGGACTATATCAAACAAAAAAGCTTCTGCACAACAAAACAAACCATTAACACAGTGAAAAGGGAGCCCATTATATGGAAGACCATATTCACCAATGATGCATCTGAAATGAGGTTAATTTCCAAAACATATAAAGAAGATAAGCATCTCAACACCAGGAAGACAATCAAAATAAAAAAATGGACAAAAAACCTGAATAGACACTTCTCCAAAGAGGACATACAGATGGCCAATAGATATATTAAAAGATGTTCAACATCACTAATCATCAGAGAGGTAGAAATTAAAATTACAATGAGGTGTCACCCCCTCACCTGCCAGAATGGCTACCATCAATAAATCAACAATCAACAAGTGCTGGCAAGGATGTGGAGTAAAGGGAACCCTAGTGCACTGTTGATGGGAATGCAGGCCAGTGTAGCCACTGTGGAAAATAGTATAGAGTAAAATTAAAAATGGAACTGCCACTTGACCCAGTGATCCCACTTCTGGAAATATAACCTAAGAATCCCAAAACGTGAATCAAAGAATATATGCACCCCTGTGTTCATAGCAGTGTTTTTACAATATCCAAGATCTTGAAACAGCCCAAGTGCCCATCAGTAGATGACTGGATGAAATAGCTGTAGTACATTTACACAATGGAATATTAGGCAGCTATAAAAAAGAAGGAAAAAACTGTTACCCTTTGTGACAGCATGGATGGACCTGGAGGTTATTAAGCTAAGTGAAGCAAACTAGTCAGAGATAGATAAATACCATATGATCTCACTCACATGTGGAATCTAATGAAAAACATAAACTGACAAAATAGGACCAGAGTCATGGATACATGAAACAGGCTGATAGATCTCAGAGGGTACTGGAAGAGATTAGCCAAAGAACATATATGCCTATGTGCATAGCCCATGGACATGAACAATGATGTGGTAAAGACTGGGGGCTGAGGTGGCAGGAATGGGGCTGGGTAGAAGGGAGCAAAGGCAGGAAATGGGGAACACCTGTAATAGTGTCAACAATAAAAATTAATTAGTTAATTAATTAAAAGATCAATACACTTGATAAAAAATACATAAATTGGAAGTATTCTCTCCTTATATATTTCCTGGAAGAGACTGTATAGAACTGGTGTTAATTCTTCTTTAAACTTTTGGGGAAATTCTCCAGTGAAGCCATCTAGGCCTAGAGATTTATTTTTTAGGAGTTTTAAAATTACAAGTTCAGTTTTCTCAGTAGTTACAGGGCTATTCAAATAAAATTCTATTTCATATTGGGTGAGCAGTAGTTGTGTTTTTCAAGGAGTTGGTTTATCTAAATGTCAGATTTATGTGTGTAGTGTTGCTCATAGTGTGCTCTTATCCTTTTGATGTCTGCAGGGTCTGTAATGATATCTCCTGTTTTATTCCTGATATTGGTAATTTCTTTTGACAGACTTGCTAAAGCCTTGTCAATTTTATTGACCTTTTCAAAAGTATAAGCACTCTATTTCATTGATTTTTTTAAATTATTTTTTTCAGTGTTATTGATTTCTGCTTCCATCTATGTTATATCCTTTCTTCTTACTTTGGGTTTATTTTGCATTTCTTTTTCTAGGTTCTTGATGTGTGAGTTGAGATTATTGATTTGAGACATTTCCTCTTTTCTAATGTATTCATTTTAGTGCTATAAATGTCCTCAGTAATGTTCGAGCTGCATCTCACAAATTTTTATGTTTTATTTTAATTTTCATTCAGTTCAATGTATATTTTAAAAATTTACCTTGATACTGCTTCTATTATTTGGAAGTGTGTTCCTCTTATCTTCCTGTTGTTGATTTCTATTTTGATTCCATTGTAGTTGGAAAAGACATTCTGAATGATTTAAATTCTCCTAATTTATATCCTGTTTGACCTGTTAACATTGTATTAGGGCTAGAATATGGTCTATCTTGATATACATTCTATGGATACTTGAAAAATAAAAGGTTTTTTGATGTTGGATGGAATGTTCTAAGATGTAGATTATATTACTTTACCTTCCTCCATTTTTAATTATCTAAATATTTTCTACATGTACATGTAGAACCATGTCAGTGTTAAAAATTTTCTTTCGACCATAAAATATAAGTTTAAAAACACCAGAAAAGAGAAAACCTACCAAATGTCAACCCACTTGTTTGCTTATTGTGTTCTTTCTTCCTTCCTGATACTCAAAGATTCCCTCTTTTTATCATTTTCTTTCTATTTTAGCCATTATTTTAAAGTAGTCTGCTGATGACAAATAATTTTAGTTTTTCTCTCATCTGGAGAGGTCTTGATTTCCCCTTTATTCCTGAAGGATAGATTTGTTATCTCTATAGAATTGATGATCCTATTGTTTTACCTATCCTGGACTTTTTTAAATGAAGATTTTATTTATTTGTTTTTAGAAAGAGGGGAAGGGAGGGAGAAAGAGAGGGAGAGAAATATCAATGTGCCTTGACCTGTAAAATGCCCCTGACTGAGACCTGGCCCATAACCCAGGCATGTGTCCTGATTGGGAATTGAACTGGTGACCTGGTTCACAGGCTGGCACTCAATCTACTCAGCCACACCAGCCAGAGAAAAATGGATTTTATTTTATATGTATAAATATAAATATATATTTATTTATATATAAATTTAAAAATAAATACATATATATTTATATGAATTGTAATTATTCAGAATGTGTTTTCCAACTACAATGAAATCAAAATAGAAATCAGCAACAGAAAGATAACAGTAACACAGTATTGTATTCTCAAGATGTATCCATGTCATATTGATTAGGTCCCACTTATAGGTGAGATCATATGGTATTTGTCTTTCACTACCTGGCTTATTTCCCTTAGCATAATGCTCTCCCATTCCATTGGGGTTCTGCCATGCTGTTTAGGAAGGGGTAGGGGATTCTGCCATGCAGGGAGTAGAAGTGAAAGAAGAGCTGTGCTGCTTGTAGTGAGGGACTAGGCCATGTGACCTGGGCAACAAGACTCTACCAGGATTTTGGGACTTGTGCCTTTTTTGGACTATTTCATGGAGGCTGATGACAATATACCCCAGGTCTTCAAGAGAGAGTTTCTGTGTAAGGATAATGTGTTTGGTACGTTCCAGAGAGACTGGAGAACTGTTTGCGCAGCCAGATTAAGATAAGGATATGGGGAACTTTTGGGATTTTGGCCTATCATCTTTTGGGGAACATTGGCAATACTGGATCATGTGGAAAAGAAGGGCTCCAAGATGAAGTGTTCCTAGAACACCCAAGGTTAGAATGTTGTAAATAAAGACCTGTTATCCCCCCCAAAAAAAGATGTATCCATGTCATAGCATGTGTAAGTACTTAATTTTTTGTTGTTGAATAATTAGATCCACTACATTTTATTCATCCATTTATCAGTTGATGGAGTTTTGTGTTGTTTATACCTTTTAGTTATTATGAATAATGCTACTATGAACATTTCTGTGCAAGGCCTTTTTTTTTTTTGAACATGTGCTTTCATTTCCCTTGCATATATAGGTAGGAATGGAATTGCTGAATTAAGGGTAATCATGTTTAGCCATTTGGTGAACAGCAAGAGTCAGAGTGTTTTCCAAAGTGGCTGCACTATTTTACATTCTCACCAGCAATGCAAACAGTTGCAATTATTCACAACCTCACCCATATTTCTTTTTTTTCTTTTTTTCCCACAATTACAGTTGACATTCAACATCATTTTATATGAGTTTCAGGTGTACAACACAGTGGTCAGAAAATTACATACTTTACAAAGCGGTCCCCCCTATATTTCAAGTATCCACCTGACACCATACACAGCCATTACCATATTATTTATATTCCTTATGCTCTACTTTACATACCTGTGGCTATTTTTTATCTACCAATTTGTATTTCTTAATCCATTCATCTTTTCACCCAGCCCCAATCCAACACCTATCTGAACACCGTGTTTCTTCTCTGTGTCTATGAGTCTGTTTCTGTTTTGTTTTATTTTGTTCTTCAGCTTCTACATATAAGTGAAATCATATAGTATTTTTCTTTCTCTGTATGGATTATTTTACTTAGCATAATGCTCTCTGGTTAATCCATGTTGTGGCAAATGCTTAAGATTTCATTCTTTTTTATGACTGTGTAATATTCCATTGTATATATGGACCATTCTTCTTTATCTAATCATCTATCGATGGGCATAAGGGTTGCTTCCATATCTTGGCTATTGAAAATAATTCCACAGTGAACATAGTGGTGCATATATCTTTGGATTAACATTTCCAGTTTCTTCAATATATACCCAGAAGTGGAATTGCTGGGTCACATGGTAGTTGTACTTTTAATTTATTGAGTAACCTCAATACTGTTTTCTATAGTGGTTGCACCAATTTGCATGCCCACCAGCAGTGCATGAGAATTTTCTATTCTCCACATCCTTGTCAATACTTGTTGTTTGTTGATTTATTGAGGATAACCACCTGACAGGTGTAAGATGGTATCTCATTGTATTTTTTAAAAGATTTTATTTATTTATTTTTAAAGATGAGAAGAGAGGGAGAAACAGAGGGAGAGAAACATCAATGTGTGGTTGCCTCTCATGTGCCCCTACTGGGGACCTGGCCAGCAACGCAGGCCTGTGCCCTGACTGGGAATCAAACCAGCAATCCTTTGGTTCACAGGCTGACACCCAAGCCACTGAGTCACACCAACCAGGGCTCACTGTATTTTAATTTGCATCCCTCAGATGATTAGCGGCATTGAGCATCTTTTCATATGTCTGTTGTCCTCTTTGTCTATTCAGGTTTTCTGCACATTTAAAAAATCGTTTTGTTTGTTTGTTTTTGGTGTTGAGTTGTATGAATTCTTTATAAATTTTGAATATTAACACCTTATTGAATGTAGCATTGGTAAATATCTTTTATTCAGTAGGTCGTCTTTTAATTTTGTTGATGGTTTTTATTTTCTGTGCAAAGAAATTTTAGTTTGATATAATCACATTTGTACATTATTTTCTTTTGTTTCCCTTGCCCAAGGAGATATATCATGCAAATATTACAATGGCAATGTCAAAGGGTTTATTGCCTATGTCTTCTAGGAGCTTTATGTTTGAGGGGTCTCATGTTTGTCTCATCCATTTTGGGTTTATACTTTTATGTGGTGCAGTACAAGACAGTCCAGTTGTGTTTTTTGGACATTTATCTCTCCAATTTTCCCAACATCATTTATTGAATAGACTTTATTTATCAGTTGTATATTCTGCTTCCTTCATCATATATTGATTAATCATAAAGGAATGGGTTTATTACTGGGTTCCGTATTATGTCACATTGATCAGTGTGTCTGTTTTCCTGACAGTACTATGCTGTTTTGATTAGTATAGCTTTGTAGTATAATTGCATACCAGGTAGCATGATATCTCCAACTTTGTTCTTTTTCTCAAGATTGCTGTTGTATTTGGGGTCTTTTGTGGTTCCATATACATTTTAGGATTATTTATTCTAGTTATATGAAGAATGCTGTTGTCATCTTGATAAGGATTACATTGAATTTAGAGATTGCTTTGGGCCGTATAATTCCTCCAATCCAGTAGCATGGTGTATGCTTCCATATTTGTATCCTCTTCAACTTTCCAAGCACAGCACTTTTCCGTTTTGGTTAAATGTATTCACAGGCTTTTAATTTTTGATGCAATTGTAAATGGGGTTGGTTTCTTAATTTCTCTTTCCAGTAGTTTGTTATTGTTGTATAAAATGCAACCAGTTCTGAATATTAAATTTGTATTCTGCTATGTTACTGAGCTCATTGATCAGTTGTAGTAGTTTTCTGTTTGAATGCTTAGGGTTCTCTCTCTATAATATCATGTTTTCCACAAATAATGACAGTTTTCCTTCTTGCTTTCTAATTTGGATACATTTTATTTCTTTTCCTTGTCTGGTTGCTATGGCTAGGACTTCCAATACTATGTTGAATAAAGTGGTAAAAGTGGACAACTTTACCTTGTTTTTCATCTTAAGGAAAACACTTTTAGCTTTACATCAATGATCATGTTGTTAGCTGAGATTTTGTCATATATAACCTTTATTACATTGAGCTATATTTTCTCCATCCCCATTTTGCTGAGAATTTTTATTATAAGTGGTTGTTCGATTCTGTCAAATACTTTTTCTGCATCTACTGATATGATCATGTGATTTGTATCTTTCTTTTTGTTTATGTGTTGTATCACATTAACTGATTTACAGTATTGAACCATCCTTGCATCCCAGGAATAAATTCCACTTGATCATGGTGTATGACCATTTTAATGTATTGCTAAATTCAGTCTGCTAATATATTTATTAAGGATTTTTGCTTCTGTGTTCATCAGGGATACTGGCCTATAATTTTTTTCTTTGTAGTGCCTTTATCTGGTTTTGAAATCAGGATAATGCCAGCCTCATAAAATGTGCTCAGGAGTTCTCTGTCCTCTTAAAAATTTTGGAATAGTTTGCTAATCTTTTAAAATACTTGGTAAAATTCTCCTTGAAGCCATCTGGTCCAGGATTTTTTGTTTCTGGGAATTTAAAAAAATTTCTGCTTCTATTTTATTGGTTGTTATTGGGGTTTTTTTTTCCAGATTTTATGTTTCTTTTTGATTCAGTCTTGGAAGATTGTATATTGCTAGGAATGTAATGATTTTTTCCAAGTTGTTTAATTTGTTAGCATATAATTTTTTCATAGTATTTTCTTATAATTCTTTGCATCCCTGTGGTATTAATGACACTTTTTTCTGTTAGTACAGATTTTGTTTACTTGGATCCATTCTTCTTTGTTCTTTATGAGTCTGGTTAAGGTTTACCAATCTTGTTTCTTTTTTTATAAAAAGCTCTTGGTTTTATTTCTCTTTTGTATTTTTTAGACTCTGTTTTGTTGATTTCTCCTCTGAGCTTTATATTGCCTTTTGTCTACTCACTTAGGGCTTTGTGTGTTGCTGCTTTTATTAATTTTGTGGTTTCTTTAGGTGTAAGTTTAAAATGTTTATTTGAGAGTTTTTATTTTATTTTATTTTTGTTTCTGAAAGTTTTTTTCCCATTACCATTTAGTCCCCTTATATCCCTCTCCACCCACAATCATAACACTATTATCCACGTCAATGAGTCTTTTTTCCTATTTGCTCAGCCCCTCTACCCCCTAACCTCCACTCTCTGTTAGGTATCATTGGGCTCTCTGCCTACGAATCTGTCTCTATTTTTCTGGTTAGTTCAGTTTGCTCATTAGATTCCACATGTAAGTGAAATCATATGGTATTTCTCTTTTTCTAACTGGCTTATTTCACTTAGCATAACATTCTGTGAGTCCATCCATACTGATGCAAATGGCAAAATTTTCCTTTTTTTATAGCCAAGTAGTATTCCATTGTGTAAACAACCCATAGTTTTTTTATCCATTCTTCTACTGATGGTCATTTGGGCTGCTTCTAAATCTTTGTGATTGCAAATAACACTGCAATGAACATAGGAGTGATTATGTTCTTTTCAATTGGTTCCTTCTCAGATGTATTCCCAGAAGTGGGATCACTAGGTCAAAAGGGAGGTCCATTTTTAATTTTTTGATGTATTTCCATACTGCTTTCTACAGTGGCTGCATCAATCTATATTCCCATTAATAATTCAAAAGCTTTCCCCTTTCTCCACATCTGCACCAGCACTTGCTGTTCATTGATTTACTGATGATAGCCCTTCTGACATATGTGAGATGGTATCTCATTGCAGTTTTGATTTGCATTTCTCTGATGATTCGTGATGTGGAGAATCTTTTCATATGTCTATTGTCCATCAGTCTGTCCTCTTTGGAAAAATGTCTATGCAGGTTATTTGCCCATTTTTAAATTGGGTTGCTTGTTTTTTTGGTGTTGAATTTTGTAAGTTCTTTATAAATTTTTTATATTAACCCCTTATCAGAAGTATTGGTGAATATGTTCTCCCATTCTGTGTGTTATCTTTTTATTTTATTGATGTTTTCCTTTGTTGTACAAAAACTTTTTAGTTTGATATGGTCTCATTTGTTTATTTTTTCTATTTTCCCCCTGGTCTTGGTGCATGTGTATATATATATCCAATAAAATATTGCTATGAGCAGTGTCTGAGGTTTTGCTGCCTATATTTTCTTCTATGATTTTTAAAATTAATTGTTGTTCAGTTACAGTTGTCCTAATTTTCACCCCATTACTCTCCCCTGCCCTCCCCTTCCCTGTCATCTATGATTTTTATGGTTTCAGGTCTACATTTAAGTCTTTGGTCCATTTGGAATTTATTCTTGTGTGTGGTGTAAGAGGGTGATCTAGTTTTTTTCTTTTTTTTCTGCAGGTATCTGTCTAATTATCCCAACACTGTTTATTGAATAAACTATCTTTAGCACATTGTATATTCTTGCTTTCTCTGTTGAATAGTAATTGACTATAAAGGTGTGTGTTTATTTTTGGACCCTCCAATCTGTTCCATTGATCTATGTGTCTGTTTTTATGCCAGCACTATGCTGTTTTGATTACTATGTCCTTATATTATAGTTTAATATTAGGTTGTGTGATTCCTTGAACTTTGTCCTTTCTCAGGGTCACTGTTGTTATTCAGGGCCTTTTATAGTTCCACATACATTTTGGAAATGTTTGTTCTAGTTCCATGAAATATGTCACTGGGATCTTGACAGGAATTGCATTGAATCTATAGATTGCTTTGGGTAGTATAGACATTTTAATTATGTTAATTCTTCCTATTTATGAACATAGTATGTGCTTCCACTTATTTGCATTTTCTTCAATTTTTTCTTCACCGTCTTATAATTTTCTATGTACTGGTCTTTTACATCCTTGGTTAGGTTTATTCCTAGGTATTTTATTCTTTTTGAAGCAATCGTGAATGGGATTGTTTTTGTAATTTCCCTTTCTGTTAGTTTGTTATCAGTGTATAAAAATGCAACTGATTTCTCGATATTAATTTTATATCCTGTTACTTTGTTGAATCCATTTATCAGTTCTAATAGTTTCTTAACAGAATCTTTGAGGGTTCTCTATGTACATTAATATGTCATCTGAAAATAAAGGTGTTATTTCTTCCTTTCCAGTTTGGATGCATTTTATTTCTTCCTCCTTTCTGACTGCTGTGCATAGGGCTTCCAGTAGTATGTTGAATAAGAGAGGTAAAAGCAGACATCCCTGTCTTGTCCCCAAACTTAAGCACAATACTTGTAGTTCTTGTTCATTGAGTATGATGCTGGCAGTGGATTTGTCATATATGGCCTTTATTATGTTTAGGTATGCTCCTTCTATTGCTACTTTGTTGAGAGTTTTTATCACTAATTGGTGCTGGATTTTGTCAAACAATTTTTCTGCTTCTATGGATATGGTCATGTAGTTTTTATCCTTTATTTTTATTAATGTGGCGAATCAAATTTATTGTTTTCTGAGTGTTGTACCAACCTTGTATTCCTGGAATAAATCCCACTTGAACATTATGTATAATTTTTGATGCATTGCTCTGGTTGTGTTTTTTTCCCCCTAATATTTTGTTTTGGATTGAGAACTTTCTTCTTTGAGGTAGGCCTGGTTTGCTATAAATTTTCCTTTTAGGATAGCTTTTCTCTGTGTCCCATAGATTTTGGGTTATTTTGTTTTCATTTTCATTTGTATCATTACCTTTTGATTTATTCCTTGATCTGGTTGTCAACCCATTGTTTCTTTGGCAGCATGCTATTTAGCTTCCATGTGTTTGTATGTGTTTCAGGGTATTTTGTAATTGATCTTCAGTTTTATACCATTGTGATTGAAGAAGATGCTTGATATGATATCAGTCTTCTTAAATTTATTGGGATTTGTTTTCTGACCCAAAATGTGGTCCACTACACTTGAAAAGAATGCAAATTCTCCTGCTTTGGATGAAAATGCTCTGAAAATATCAGTATAAACCATGTGGTCTTATGTGTCATTTCAGGACACTGTTTCCTTATTGATATCCTGTCTGGAAGATCTGTCCATTGATATCCACAGGTTGTTAAAATCCCCTACTATGACTGTATTATTGTTGATTTCTTCCTTTAGATCCATCAGTATTTGCTTTATATATTTAGGTGCTCCAATGTTTGTGGGTAAATGTTTACAAGAGTATATCCTCTTGTTGAATTGATCCCCTTTTCATTATGTCATATCCTTCTATGTACTTCATTATGTTCCTTGTTTTAAGTATATTTTGTCTGATAATATTGCTACCCAACATTCTTTTCATCTCCATTTGCATGTGATTTTTTTCCATCCCTTTACTTTAAGTCTGTGTATGTCTCTGTATTTTAAGTAGTTCTCTTGTAGAAAGCATATATATAGGTCTTGTTTTCTTATACATTCAAGTACCCTATGATATTAGAATGAAGCATTTAATTTATTTACATTTAAAGTGATTATCGATAGGTATCTAATTATTACCATTTTATTATTCATATGTATAGTTTTTTTCTTCTCAAAGCAGTCACTTTAATATCTCTTGCAATACTGGTTTAGTGGTAATGAACTGATTAAGCATTTTGGGGGGATCTGAGAAACTCTTTATTTCTCCTTCAATTTTATTTTTTAATTAAATTTTATTGATTCTGCTATTACAGTTGCCCTGATTTTACCCCCTTTGCTCACCTCCACCCACCACTCCATACACCCTTAGGCAATCCACTCACCATTGTTCATGTCCATGGGTCATGACTAGATCTTTTGCTACTCCATTTCCTATACTGTACTTTATATCCCCATGTCTATCCTATAACTACCTATTTATACTTCTTAATCCCCTCACCTCTTCACTCATTGTCCCATATCCCTTTCTCTCTGACAACTATCTGGTAACCAACTTTTTTTTCTTGTGGTTTCTTCAAATATTTAAAAAAATGTTGTCGTTTAAGTACTGTTGTCTCCATTTTCACCCCACCAACTCCCCACCTCCCACTCTCGATCCTATACCTCTTGGGCTTTGTCTCTGTGTCCTTTATACATGTTCCTTGATAATCCTACCCGTTTCTTCCCCCAGCATCACCTCCACCCTCTCCCTCTGCTTACTATCTTTTTGTTCTTTATTTCAATGTCTCTTGTTATATTTTGCATGCTTGTTTATTTGCTGATTATGTTCCACTCATAGGTGAGATCATATGGTATTTGTCTTTCACTTTGTGGCTTATTTCACTTAGTATAATGCTCTCCAGTTCCATCCAAGCCATCATGAAGGGTAGAAGCTCCTTCTTTCTTCATGCTGCATAGTATTCTATTGTGTAAATGTACTATATTTTTTTAATTCACTCATTTACTGATGGGTCCTTAGGTTACTTCCAATTCTTGGCTATTGTAAATTGAGTTGCTATAAACATTGGGGTGCATAGGTTCTTTAGAATTGGTGTTTCAGGATTCTTATGGTATAATCCCAGCAGTGAAATTGCATGGTCAAGGCAGTAACATTTTTAGTTTTTTGAAGAAACTCCGTACTGTTTTCCACAATGGCTGCACCAGTCTGCATTCTCACCAACAGTGCATTAGGGTTCCCTTTTCTCCACAACCTTGCCAGTACTTGTTGTTTGTTGAATTGGTTACGATGGACATTCTGACCTGTGTGAAGTGGTATCTCTTTGTGGTTTTAATTTGCATCTCTTTGATGGCTAGTGATGGTGAACATCTTTTCATATGTCTCTGGGCCCTGTGTATGTCCTCCTTGGACAAGTGTCTGTTCAGATCCTTTGTCCATTTTTTAATTGGATTGTTTGTCTTCCTGGAGTGGAGTAGTGTGAGTTCTTTATATATTTTGGAGATCAAACCCTTCTCAAATGTATCATTGGCAAATATATTTTCCCATATGGTTGGTTCCTTTTCATTTTGCTGATGGTTTCTTTAGACATGCAGAAGCTTCTTATTTTGAGGAAATCCCATTTGTTCATTCTTTCCTTTATGTCCCTTGCTCTAGAGGACATATCAGTGAAAATATTGCTGCATGGAATATCTGAGATTTTCCTGCCTATGTTCTCCTCCGGGACTTTTATGGTGTCACAACTTATATTTAAGTCTTTTATCCATCTTGAGTTTTTATTTGTGTATGGTGTAAGTTGGTGGTTGCATTTCTTTTTTCTTTTTCTTTTTCTTTTTTTTTCCATGTAGCTGTCTAGATCTCCCAACACTATTTGCTGAAGAGGCTATTTTTACTCCATTTGATGCTTCTGCCCCCTTTGTCAAATATTCATTGGCCACAGAGACATGGGTTTACTTCTGGGCTCTCTATCCTGTTCATCTGTTCTTATGCTAGTACCAGACTGTTTTGAATACAGCGACATTGTAATATAGTTTGATGTCAGGTATTGTGATCCCTCCTGCTTTATTTTCCTGTCTCAAAATTGCTGTGGCTAGTTGGGGTTTTTTATGGTTCCATATAAATTTTTGGAATGTTTGTTCTATTATCTGTGAAAAATGTCATTGGTATTTTAACAGGGATTGCAATGAATCTATAAATTGCTTTGAGTAGTATGGACATTTTGATGATGTTAATTCTTCCAATCCATTAACACAGCATATGCTTCCATTTATTTGTGTTTTTCTTAATTTCTTTCTTCAGTACTGTGTAGTTTTCTCAATAGAGATCTTTTACCCCCTTGGTTAAGTTTATTCCTAGGTGCTTTATTTTTCTTGTTGCTATAGCAAGCGGGATGCTTTTCCTGATTTCTGTTTTTGATATTTTGTTGTTGGTGTACATAAATGTCTTTGATTTCTGAATATTGACTCTGTATCCTGCTGTTTTCCTAAACC
Source organism: Mormoops blainvillei (assembly GCA_004026545.1). Classification (NCBI taxonomy): domain Eukaryota; kingdom Metazoa; phylum Chordata; class Mammalia; order Chiroptera; family Mormoopidae; genus Mormoops; species Mormoops blainvillei. The sequence goes on along the minus strand of PVJD01001552.1, from coordinate 138,730 downwards.
CGCTTATTAGGTCGAGTAGTTTTCTGGTGGTGTTTACAGGCTTCTCAGTACACACTCATGTCATCTGCAAACAATGACAGTTTTACTTCCTCCTTTCCTATTTGGATCCTTTTTTTTTTTCTTTTTCTTGTCTGATCACTGTGGCAGTGACTTCTAACAATATATTGAATAGTAGTGATGAAAGGAGACATATTTGTCTTGTTCCCAAACTCAGTGAGAAATCTTTAAGTTTTTGCCCTTTGAGTATGATGTTGGTTGTAGATTTCTCATATATGGTCTTCATTAAGTTGAGCTATGCTCCCTCTATTCCCACTTTGCTGAGTGGTTTTATTGTAAATCAGTACTCTACTTCATCAAATGCTTTTTCTGCATCTGTTGATATGGTCACGTGATTTTTGTCTTTCCTTTTGTTTATGTGATATATTATGTTTATTGATTTGTGAATATTGTACTATCCTGCATCCCTGGGATGAATCCCACTTGATCATGGGGAATGATTTTTTTAATGTGTTGCTGATTGCAATTTGCCAATATTTTGTTGAGGAATTTAGCATCTATTTTCATCAGCGATATTGGCTTGTAGTTTTCTTTCTTTGTGGTGTCTTTACCTGGTTTTGGGATTAGGATGGCTCTGGCCTCATAAAAATTGTTTGGGAACCTCCTTCTTCTTGGATTTTTTTTTGCAATAGTCTGAGAAGGATAAGGGTTAGCTCTTCCTTAAATGTTTTGTAAAATTCTCCTGTGAAACCATCCAGTCCAGAGCTTTTGTGTGCCAGTTTTTTTATTACTATTTCGATTTCTCCAGAGGTTATGGTTGTGCTCAGGTTTTCTGCTTCTTCTTGATTCAGTTTTGGAGGATTATATTTTACTAGAAATTTGTCCATTTTACTCAGGTTTTCAAGTTTCTTGGCATATAGTTGTTCATAGTAATTTCTTACAATCCTTTGTATTTCTGTGGTATCAGTTGTAATCTCTCCTCTTACATCTGATTTTATTTATTTGAGTCCTTTGTTTTTTATGTAGATGAGTCTTGTTAAAAGCTTGTCAATTTTGTTTTTCTTTTACAAGAACAAACTCCTGATTTTATTGATCCTTTGAATTTCTCTTTTAGTCTCTATGTCTTTTAATTCTGCTCTGATCTTGGTTATATCCTCCCTTCTGCTCACTCTTGGCTTTGTTTGTTATTTTTCCTCTAGTTCTTGTAGATGTATTGTTAGGTGGTTTATGTGAAATGTTTCTATCTTTTTCAGGTAGGCCTGTATTGATATGAAATGCCCTCTCAAGACTGCCTTTGCTCTGTCCCATAAGTTTAGGAATGCTGTGTGTTCATTTTCATTAGTTCCCAGAAACTTTATGATTTGTTCTTTGAATTCATTATTAACTGATTAATTGTTTAATAGTACACTATTCAATCTCCAAGAATTTGAGTGTTTTTAGTTTTTTTCTGGAGCTCGGTTTCTAGTTTCAGGCATTTGTGGTCTGAGAAATATTTGATATGATTTCAATTTTGTTGAATTTGTTGAGGTTACTTTTATGTCCTATCATGTGGCCTATCATTGAAAATGTTCTGTGTACATTTGAAAAGAATGTGTATTTTGCTTCTTTGAGATAAAACATTATATATAGATATAGATAGATAGATAGATAGATAGATAGATAGATAGATAGATAGATGATAGTCCATTTGTTCTAATACATCTTTCAGTTCCACAATATATTTCTTGATATTTTGTGTGGAAGATCTATCCATTGTGGGCAGTAGGATGTTAAAATCCCCTATTATAATTTTTTTGCTGTCCATGTCTTTCTTGAAATTCCCCAAGACTTTCCTTATATATTTGGGGGCTCTATGTTGGTTGCATATATGTTTATAATGTTTGTGTCTTCTTGATAGATTTTTCCCTTGAGTATTATGAAGTGTCGTAATGTGTCTCTTTATGGCTTTTATTTTGTAGTCTATTTTGTCTGATATATGCATTTCTACCCCAGGTTTTTTTTCTGCCCATTTGCTTGGAATATTTTTTTCCAACCCTTCTTTTTCAGTCTGTGTAAGCCTTTTGTTCTGAGGTGGGCCTCTTGTAGGCAGGATATGTGCAGGTCATGTTTGCTTATCCATTCAGCTATCCTATGTCTTTTTTAAAAAGAGTTTATTCATTTTTAGAGAGGGGAAGGAAGGGAGAAAGAAAATGAGAGAAACATCAATGTGTTGTTGTTGCTGGCATGCCCTCTACTAGGGCCCTGCATGCAACCCAGGCATGTGCCCTGTCTGGGAACCAAACTGGCGACCCTTTGATTAGAAGGCCACCACTCAACCCATGAATCCACACTCACTAGGGATATCCTATGTCTTTTGATTGGTGCATTTAATCCATTTACATTTAAGGTGATTATTGATAGGTACTTATTCATCCCTCCCTCTTTGTACCTGCGTTTCTCTCTCTCACTCTTTTTCCTCTTCTTAAAGCAGTTCCTTTAGCATATTTTGCAGTGCTTTTTTGGTGGAGGTGCAGTGTTTCATCCTTTTTTTTTTCCCCTGGGCAACTCCTTATTTCACTTCCCATTTTATTTGAGAACTTTGCTGAATAGAGCAATCCTGGTTACAGGTCTTTGTTTTTCATTACTTGGAATATTTCTTGCGATTCCCTTGCTTTTAGTGTTTCTGTGGAGGAATCAGCTGCTAGCCTTATCAGAGTTCCTTTGTATATTACTGCCTGTTCTCCCTTATAGCTTTTAGCATGTTCTTTTTTCTTTAAAATTTGGCATTTTAATTATGATGTGTCTTGAAGTAGGCCTCTTTTGGTTCATAGTAATTGGACCCTCTGTGCTTCCTGAACTTGCATGCCTTTTCCCCTCTCCAGAGTCAGGAAGATTTCTGTCATTATTTTTTCAAACAGGGTTTCTATCCCTTTCTTCTTTTCTTTTCCTTCTGGTATTCCTATGACTTGAATGTTGTTGTGAACCATGTTGCATTGCATTTCCCTTAAGCTATCTTCATATTCTTTTAGCCTTTTTTCATGTAGCTGCTCTACCTGGGTATTTCTTTCTACCTTGTCTTCCAGCTCACTAAGTCAGTACTCTGCTTCGTCCAACCTGTTTGTAATTCCTTCTGGTGTATTTTTTATTTCAGATATTATATTCTTCATTTCTTCCTGGTTCCTGTTTATAGTTTCTATTTCTTTTTTCATACTGTTGTAGTTCCTACTCAGTTCCTTATAGTTTTACTGAGTTCTTTGAGCATCCCTATAACCTTTCTTTTGCATTCTATATCTGATAGTTTTCTCATCTCCATTTCATTTAGCTCTTTTACTGGGGATTATGCCGTTCCTTTCAATTGCTGGTTCTTTGTTTCTTCATTTTATGTGACTCTTTATGCTTGTTTCTGTGTTTCAGGGTGCTCTGCTTTGCCCGCTGTCTTTGTAGGGTGAAATTCCTTTGTAGGAATTCTGCAGGACTCAACAGTGCTGTCTCTTTGATATCCTTGTCTGGATGCTTTAGGTTTTCCCTTTCTAGCATTTGTGTGGACCCTCTTTTTGTGTTTAGGCTTTACTTGTTCATGGCTCCTTTGTTGGTGGGATCTCCCCTCTAGCAGGTTTACTGGTATTCACAATTCTCACCTTGTCTTATCTGTGATTAGGGTCAGGTGAAAGGCAAAATGGAGTAAGATAGCGGGAGAGTATTTCATGGGATTTAAAGTACTAGCAAGTAGGGAACAAATAGGAGATCCTTCGGAGAAGTATAGCAATAACCATGATATTTAATCCAACTAGCAACTTTATAAAAGGTGAAAAAAAGATAAGACTCTTATTGAAGGGAAAAAGAATATGAGCTGACTTTAGAACATGGAGCACATTTGTGAGGTTAGATGGTGAGAAAAAGTGAGAGTAAGGGATAGGAACTTGGTGTAGTGTGTGAGAAAAATAAAGTTAAACACAACAGTAATAAAGCTCTGGAAGACAGCAAAATGGATTAAGACCAGGGAAGGTTTCTGTGTGGGATTTTGAACAACAATATTACAAGAAATATATAATCTGAATAAAAAGTAAAAGACCAAGAGTGTTGTATTATTGGAATATGAGTGAAGTGAAAGAAGAAAAATTAAAATGTAATATGAAAGGGAGAAAAAAGAAAACCAATGAAACTGAAATCAAACAAACAAACAAAATGAAAAAACTAAATGGACAGAAGAGAAATAAACAAAAAATAAAAATAACAAAAAAATCAAGTTCCAAAGGATAGTAAAGTGGAATTTGTCTCAGTTGTTGGTGTTAGCCTTCTGACTTCTTTCTGGACCTGTCTTTGGTCTTCTCACAGCTCCAGGTCTTATTGTCTTATACTTAAAAAAAAGAGAAAAAGGTCCCCCCTTTCTTTAACCTGCCGAGCAAGTTTTGCTGGTCTTTCTAGATGGTTCAGGTAGAGTGGGGTTCTGCTGCATTTTTTCTCCTTTTCCTCTGGTTCTGCAAGGATGGGGGCTTGGTCTTGGTTACAACATTCACAGGTCCCTAGTTTCCATATCACACCCTCAGAGCACTGTGCTGCCCACTCTGTCCACTCTGCGCATGTGCTCCAGGTTGGCACCTATAATCCACTTCATTATCCAACCCTTTGTTTAGTCTGTGAGGAGCACTGAGTAGGAGCAAATCACACCCCTCATCCTCCCTATTTGTTGGCTGGGGTCCTGTGCATGTGCTAAATCCCTTCAGGGGAGTTTAGTTCCCCAATTAAATTAAATCTCTCTGGGCGCTGTTATCCCTCTGAGCCCCTGCTACCCTCCTTTGATCAACCAGTGAGGCACCTAAGTGGGAGCAAATTGCACCCTCCCCTCCTCGCTGTTTGCTGGCCCTGCCACTGCGTGCATGCAAGAGGTTCTTTCACATTGACTCAGAGCCTTTTTTGGAGTGAATTCCCCTTGGTTGCTGCTGGCTGATCCCAATAAGCACCCAGATTTTCACACAGGCCTATTCTCTGACCAGCCCAGAGACTACCTGGGTCACAGTCCATCACAACCCATCTCTTTTGCCATCTCCAAGTATCACTTGGATCCCCAACTTCTCTGGTACTCTCACAAGTGGCAACCACAGTCCCAGCTGGGGTACACCACCAGCTGTGTGTCTCCTATTGCATCTTTATCCCCCCAGCAACTTTATGCACCCAGATGTCTCCTGGCACGGGTCTGCGACTTCCCTACTCTAGGAGGGGAGGGAGCCACCAAGTTACAATCACTGACCAGGTTCTCCTCCAAAGCTCCCGTGGCAACTGAGGTCTCTAATACAGGGCCCAAGGACCTTTCCTTCGGCCTACAAAATCTCCTTACTGTCTGTTTCTAGATGTCCTCTGCAATCTTTGCCTTCTAAACTTCATATCACTTGGGATTCTGTGGGCTGTTCACTCTGTCCTTTGGAAAATTGGCTAGGTGTCCCAGGTGGGTGCACGAGCAGGTGGGTTCAGCTCCCACCTACCTCACTGCCACTTTCAGAAGCTCTCCTGTTGCTTTTAAGATTCTCTCTTTATCTTTAACCTTTGGCATTTTAATTATGATGCGTCTTATAGTGGGCCTCCTTGCATCCATCTTGTTTGGGACTCTATGCCTCCTGGACTTGATGTCTATTCTCTTCACCAAATTAGGGAAGCTTCCTTTCACTATGTTTTTTAGATAGATTTCTAATTTCTTGCTCTTTCTCTTCTCTTTCTGGCACCACTATGATGTGAATGTTGGGCCTCTTGAAGTTGTCCAAGAGGCTACTTATAGTGTCCTCATTTTTTTGGATTCTCATTTCATCTTGTTTTTCTGCATGTTTGTTTTTTCCTCCTTATGTTGCAAATCATTGATTCAACTCTCAGCTACATCCACTCTACTGTTGTTCCCCTCTAAATTCTTCTTTATTACAGTTAGTGAATTCTTCTTTTCTGACTGGATCTTATTTATGTGGCTGAGGTCCTCACTAAGTTCCTTGAGCATCTTTATAACCAGTGTTTTGAACTCTGCATCTGATAGATTGCTTATCTCCATTTGGTTTAGCTCTTTTTTTTTGTAGTGTTGATCTGTTCTTTCATTTGAGCCATGTTTCTTTGTCTCCTCATTTTGGCAGCCTCCCTGTGTTTATTTCTATGTATTAGGTAGAGCTGCTTTGACTCTGTATCTTGGTAGTGTGGCTTAATGTAGTAGGTGCCCTGTAGGGTCCAGTGTCACAGCTTCCCCTACCACCCATGCTGGGTATTCAAGGTTCATCCTTTGTGTGGGCTGAGCACACCCTCCCCTTGTAGTTGAGTCTTAGTATCAATTGGAGGGACTTACCCAGGTGAGTCATTTGCAAGGGTTGACTGTGACCATTGACCACCAATCTCCACCCTCCATGGAGCATCAGCTGTGCAAGGGCCGGGTGGTGGTGCTCTGATGTGGTCTTCAATGGTCCACCAACTGAGCTGGCCCTGGGCTTTCCCAGGTGGTGTAAGGCATGGTTGACCCCTTACATGTGTTCTAGCCTAGGCCACCCTTCCGGAGCTATAAAGCAATCTGAGATGGTGGTTACTTGTGTTGGGCATGGAATTTCCCAGGCAAGGCCAAACTGTGATTCTAATCTGGCTTCTGCTAGTGCTGGGCCTGGGGTTCACTGAAACCTGCTGTTGCTTGTTTGCTAGGATTTAGGAAGTTATGAAACATGAGCCAAGACCAGTCATTCATATGGAAAAGCAGTTTGGGTAGGCCCATAATTTGGGTGGGACAGAGTCCCTGGGGATCTCCAAGGTGGGTCAAACATTGTTAGCCAGGCTGATGGATTTTCAGATATGGCACCATCCTACTGGCTTTGTGACAAGAAGGTTTAACAAGGGGACAATGGTCTCTGCTTCTCCTGATGCCAGACACTTCAGCCTCTCCCAGTATGCCACTGATGCCTTTCGAGCTGCCACCCCAGTGCTAGTGCTCAGAAGGAGTGAGTCTGAGTAAATAAGTCTGTGTGTGGATTCTTTAAGAGGAAATGCTTGGGGTTCCAGAAGTTTCTTACACTGACACAATCCCCACTGGTTTTTGAAGCCAGAAGGTTTTGGTTGACATCTTCCTGGCCCTGGAGTCCTTGGCTGGGATACCTGGTGTGGGGCTGGGACTCTGTGCTCTCAAGGTATCCCTCCCAAATTTCTATCCATCACATGTGGGTATGGGACTAGCTCATTCCATGTCTGCACCCCTCTTACCAGTATGGATGGATATGATTTCTTTAATTCTGTAGTTGTCAGACTTCCATTTAACCCAATTTCTGATGGTTCTGAGTGATGGCTGTTCTACGTTTTAGTTGTAATTTTGATGTGGTCATGTGAAGGGGCAAGCCATGTCTGAGTATGCTGCCATCTTGACTGGAAGTCTCCTTCAATTTTAAATTATAGTCTTCCTGGCTACAATAGTCTTGGTTGTAGGTCCTTGTTCTTCATCACTTTGAATATTTTATGCCGGGACCTTCTGGCCTCAAATGTTTGTGTTGAGAAATCAAATGACAGTTATGTGAGCTCCCTTCTAGGTAACTGTCTTTCTCTTGCTTCTTTTAAGATTCTTTGTGTTTAATTTTAATTTTGCCATTTTAATTATGGTGTATCTTGGTGTGGGCCCCTTTGGGTTCATTTGCTCTGGGACTCTGTTGCTAGGCTTCTGTGTCTATTTCTTTCAGCAGGTTAAGGAAGTAGTTATTATTTCTTCAAATAGGTTCTCATCCCTTGTTATCTCTCTTCTTCTGCTTTGCCTACGATGTAAATGTTGTTACTCTTGATGCTGTTCCAGAGGTCCCTTAAACTATCCTTTTTTTCAAAATTCTTCTTCCTTTTTTGCTGCTTTAATTAGTTTTCTTCTGCTACCTTGCCATCCAAATTGTTGATTCAACCCTCAGCTTCTTCTGATCTGCCTTTGATTCTTCTTAGTGTATTCATTTTAGTTATTGTATTCTTTATTGCTGACTGGTTCTTTTTTATGGCTTCTATGCCTTTTCTTTAATGCTTACTATCTCTTTATTTAAGTTCTCACTGAGTTCATCTGTTTTTCTCCTAAGTTCTTTGAGTATTCTTATAACCATTACTTTGAACTCTGTATCTGATAGATTGCTTGTCTCTGTTTTATTGTTATTTTTCTGGGAATTTCTCCTGTTTTTTTATTTGAAGCGTGTTTCTTTGTCTCTCCATTTTGGCTGTTGCTTTGTGTTTATTTCTGTGTATTAGGTAGGTCAGTTATGTCTCTCAGCCTTGGTAGGGTGGTAGGGTGGCCTTACATAGTAGGTGTCCTATGAGGCTCAGTGGCACAGTCTTTTTGATCACCTGAGCTAGGAGCTCTAGAATGTCCCATTTGGAGGTTATGTGAACCCTTCTCTTATAATTGAGTTTTGATGTGGCTGATCTTTTTGTGGATAGAGTTGACCCACAGGCTGGCTGACTGGGAGGATTGACCCCAACCACAGTGTGAAAGCTACTGTGTGAAGGCTGACCCCACAAAGTGGAATTCACCTCAGTAGGGTCTGGTGCCTGCCAAAACTACTCTTTGGATATGTTGCTATGGAACTAATTGTGATACTCTGTTGTCTGAGGTTTAATTGGTTCTGGGGTTTCCTTCAAGGGGCTCTGTTGTAAACTAATGTCAGAGTCAGATGCTGCTTTAGACCAGCCCAAGGCTACCTGTTAGGAGCTACAAAGAGATTTATAGTTGATAGCTGCCTATGCTTGGCTGGATTAATGTGGGAGAGGCCACACTGCACACAGGCCAGCTGTCACCAGAATCAGGACTGTTGTACTTCAGCCGAAGGTACAAGGCACCCTGAAAACTACCACTGCCTGCAGGCTGCAAATAAGGCTTAGCCATTGAAAAAGCCTCAGGCAATTTGTGAGTTGGGTGAGATAGGGTCTCAGGGAGTCCCCAGGGTGGGGTGAGTAGTATTCATAATGTTAATGCAGATTCAGAATTGACACCAATGTGGAGACTGAGGCCACTCAGTAAAATTCTACCACCTTAAAAGCTAGCTTCCACCTGCCTATGGACCTTTGTTTTGAGCAGGGTCTTTGTAGTCATCAGCGTGGCGCTAGTGGAGTAATTCAGGCTAATACATATTCAGATCTGGCTCTGTGTGGGATGGGTTCAACACAGGAATAATAGAGACTGTCCCTCCAGCCCACACCCTGAAGCCTCACAACTCAGTTTCTCCCTGTGTATCTCTGGCATCCCCCAAGCTTAACTGGGATTCTTTGAGAGTTTTTAAAGAAAGACTGCAAGTAGGCCACACTGACTAATGCTGAAAGAGCTTTTGTGGTCCTTCCCTTACCCGCACCTCCCGTTTGCTGTCGCTTTGCTAGAGCCCAGGGTGAGTGCCTATAAGCAAGTTTTTGAGCACTGGCTCTTTAAGGGGACCCGTGGGTTTTCAGCAGCTTTCCATCTCACCTGGATGGGTGGACAGAATCCCCATTGATTTTCACAGCCAGACATTATGTGGGCTCTTCTTCCCTGCACTAGTGTTCCAAGCTGGGAATCCTAATGTGTGCTGAAACCCTTCACTCCTCTGGAGGCCCTCTGTAGCAGAGATGCTCCTCTGGATTCTCAAACACGACATGTGGGTGTGGGGTCAGCCCTTTTTAACTCTCTGTCCCTCTTACCTGTCTTGATGTGGCTTCTTTTTTTCTGTCTTTAGTTATAGGACTTCTATAGACTTCAGATGGTTACCCAGGTTGATTATTCCATAATTTAGATGTAATTTCTATCTGCCCTTGGGAGGAGGTGAGTATACTGTTCACCTATTCAACCACTTTGACCAGAACTCTGAAACCTTTTTAGTTATAGTCATCTTAGTGGGTATAAAATTTTATCTCATTGTGGTTTTGGTTTGCATTTTTCTGATAAATAATGAATTGAGTATCTTTTCATGTGCCTATTAGCTATTTGTAAAACTTCTTTGGCAAACTGTCTGTTCAGATTCTTTATCTATTTTTAAATTAGGCTGTCTTTTTTTTATACAGTTATAATAGTTCTTTATGTATTCTAAATACAGTCCCTTACTATATATGTGATTGGCAGTTTCTTCTATTTTGTGGATTGTCTTTGTATCCTTTTAATGATGTCTTTTGAAGCACAAAAGTTTTTAAAATATATTTTATTGATTATGCTATTACGGTTGTCCCACTTTTTTCTCCTCTTTATTCCCCTCCACCCTGTACCACCCTCTCCCACCAGCATTCCCCACTTAGTTCATGTCCATGGATCATACATATAAGCTCTTTGGCTTCTCTCTTTCCTATACTATTCTTAACCTCCCCCTGTCTATTTTGTGCCTACCATTTATGCTTCTTTTCCCTGTACCTTTTCCCCCATTCTCCACCCTCCCCCTCCCCACTGATAACCCTCCATGTGATCTCCATCTCTATGATTCTGTTCCTGTTCTAGTTGTTTGCTTAATTTATTTTAATTTTTATTTTTTTAGGTTCAGTTGTTGATAGTTGTGTTTGTTGTCATTTTATTGTTCATAGTTTTGATCATCTTCCTTTTCTTAGATAAGTCCTTTTAACATTTCATGTAATAACTCCTTTAACTATATTTTATCTGGGAAGCACTTTATCTACCCCTCCATTCTAAATGATAACTTTGCTGGACAGAGTAATCTTGGATGTATGCCCTTGCTTTTCATGACTTTCAGTGCTTCTTTCCAGCCCCTTCTTGCCTGTAAGGTTTCTTTTGAGAAATCAGCTGATAATCTTATGGGAACTCCTTTGTAGGTAACTGTCTCCTTTTTTCTTGCTGCTTTTAAGTTTCTCTCCTTATCTTTAATCTTGGGTAATGTAATGATGATGTGTCTTGGTGTGTGTTTCCTTGGAACCAACTTCTTTGGGACTCCCTGAACTTCCTGGACTTCCTAGAAGTCTATTTCTTTCTCCAGATTGGGGAAGCTCTCCATTATTTTTTCAAATAAGTTTTCAATTTCTTTCTCTTCCTTTTCTCCCCCTGGCACCCCAATGATTCAGATGTTAGAGTGTTTAAAGTTGTCCCAGAAGTACCTACGCTTCTCCTCATTTTTTTGAATTCTTGTTTCTTCGTCCTGTTCTGGTTGAATGTTTATTTCTTCTTTCTGCTCCAAATTCCTGATTCAAGTCCCAGTTTCCTTCCCTTCACTGTTGATTCCCTGTATATTTGCTTTATTTCACTTTGCATAGCTTTCATGTTTTCCCACTATTTTGTGACCATACTCAACCATTTCTGTGAGCATCCTGATTACCAGTGTTTTGAGCTCTGCATCTGTTAGGTTGGCTATCTCTTTATCACTTAGTTCTGTTTTTGGAGTTTTGATCTGTTCTTTCATTTGGGCCATATTTTTTTGTCTCAGTGTGCCTATTACATTGTGAGGGGTAGAGCCTTAGGTATTCTCCAGGGAGAGGCAACCCAGATCACTGCCTTGAGGTGCTGTATGTGGGGGAGGGGCATGAGAGAGAACAATGCTGCTTGCTTGGCTCTTGACCGGCTCCCAGTTGCTTCCCCTGCTACCCACAAGCAAATTGGACCCTTCTGGTGCTGATTCCTGGGTGGGTGGGTTTGTGTACGTTTTAGGACCCTGTGGGTCTCTCAAGTAAACACTCCTGTGAGACTGGCAGTTTCTCCCACTGCTGCAAACCCCACAGGTTTTTGCTGGTAGAGGTTTTGAGGCTTTCTTTTCCCACTGGAACTCTGGGTTGTGCAGTCTCTTTCACTCCCCAGTTGTTCCTCCTGGTTTATCCGCACACAAATGTGGGACTGCCCCACCTGCCAGCCACAGCCTTGCCACATGTCCTCTCTGCCCCAACAGCCTGTCTCTGCCTCTCCTACCAGTCTGAATGAACGTTTCTTCTTTAATTCCTTGTTTTTCAGACTTCCATATAGTTCAATTTTCTGACAGTTCTGGTTATTTTCTGTTTTTAAATTTGTTGTTGTCTTTCTTTTGGTTGTGAGGGGAGACAAAGTATATCTACCTATGCCTCCATCTTAGCTGGAAGCTAAGAAGCACAAAAGTTTTTAACTTTGATGATGTCCAACTTATTCTTTTCTCTTGCTGCTTATGGTATCTAAGAAACCATTGTCTAGTTTAATATCATGAAGATTTATGCTTATATTTTCTCTGAGAGTTTTATGTTTTAACTTTTATATTTAGGATTTTAATTCATTTTGAGTTAATGTGCATATATAATATGAGGTAGTAATCCAAATTTATTCTTATCCAGTTGTTCCTATATCGTTTGTTGAAAAGCATATTCTTTACCCATTTTATTGTCTTTGCACCCTTATTGAAAATGAATTAACTGTAAACGTGAGGGTGTATCTTTGGATTCTCAATATAAAACTTTTACTTTAAGCTCCTTAGAGCAGGGACCGTGACTTATTTATTTTCACATTTTTGATATCTGTTGGAGTCTATGTAAATGTTGGTAAATCTAAGTAGTGCCTGTTGAGCTAAATAGAAAGCAGAAGTGCTTGCCCAGTATCTGGTGAAGGATGAGGGCAGAGAGTTGATGCTGCCATAGCTGGGCATCAGTGTCTTAAAATGCAGCAGCACACCACCTGGCAAGCAAAGGGCAGGGTGAGAAGGTTGGCCTGACTTTCTTAGATTAGGTGAGAGTTTGGCAAGAGACAAAGGGTGGTGCTGGGTGGTTTTCTTTCTGTGTGAGTGGTGATGAAATAAGTGGACATACTAGCATTCAACTATGAGAGGTTGGAGAGTGTGTACTCAAATGGAGAGTGTGTGCAGGGAAATATTTCTCCCTATCACCCAAGAGATCTGAAAGGGATTTGGCTGACAACTGTTTTCCTTACAGTGATTTCTGCTTGCTGTTGCTAAGTAATTGTTATGAACATTTATGGGACAGAAGCAACATGCCAAGCCACTGCTAAACACACACACAGAGGTCTCATAGGTGAGAATCTTTTTTTCTTGAAAGAGCTTAAAGTGTAAGCATACCTAGCATCTTTATTGCATCCTTGGGTTTTTGTTAGGTTTTCACACATTGTCCATTCTGTCCTCTGCTGTGGGCATGGCGCCAAGGGGTCTTGAGAGAGTACCTCACTGAGTTACAGTTTTTGAACAACCTTGACATTCAGTCTCAATTGGAGAACAAAAGATATGGGTATAGGGGATTGCTAAGTGAGGAGGGCAGAGCCTGAGCAGAAGGTAAAAAATGGGAGCAACGATGTGTAAGGCACCTCCGGTGCCTCCCAAACTGGGTCCAAAAATAATGTTATTATTCTCAGTGGAGGCTTAGACAGAATTTTTGCAATATAATATTATCAGAACATTCAGGAGTAAGCAATGATTTTCATTCATCAGGTTTTTTAACTCACTCATTGACTTTTACAAAGTTTAAGTCAAATGTAGGCATAGAGTCAGGGCATAGAAAGGAGGGTGGGATGTGAGCTCAGAATTCAGCAATGTTCAGCTCATTCCAGTGCAGAGTGGGTATGACCTGGGGCTGGGGATTGTGTGGTCATTGAAACTAGCTTTCCTTCTACACAATTCGGATGTACTCTGGTTCATTTCATACTCTTAGGTCTATATAAATTGGCTTTAAGCTTGGAGTCCCAGAGACTAGAATGGATTAATGGAACCTGTATTTACATCTCCTGCCAATCTCCTTGAGGGAAGTTGGGAGCTTTCTCAGACTAATTTCTCTCTCCTGTGCTTCAGTGGTAAGGCGTTTACCACCTTCTGTCAATTAGACCCTCAAATGTAGGGAAAACATTTCAGACACCTGGCCTTATCCACTTCTTATAGGGTCCAGAATGTGCCACTGGACCCTATAAGAAACCTACTGCATTAGGCCACACCACCAAGACACAGAGTCAAAGCAGTTCTACCTAATACATAGAGACAGACACAGGGAGGCTGCCAGAACAAGGAGACAAAAAAAAAAATAGCCCAAATGAAAAAACAGATCAAAACACCAAAAAAAGAGCTAAATGAAATGGAGATAAGCAATCTGTCAGATGCATAGTTTAAAACACTGGTTATAAGGATGCTCAAGAAACTTAGTGAGGACCTCAGCAGCATTAAAAAGACCTACTTAGAAATGAAGGATACACTACTTGAAATAAAGAACAATTTAGAGGGAAACAACAGTAGAGTAGATGAGCCGAAAATCAAATCAATGATCTGGAACATAAGGAAGCAAAAAACTACCACGCAGAACAAGAAGAAAAAGGAATCCAAAAAAATGAGGACAGTATAAACAGTCTCATAGAGGCGTCAGAAGGATAAGAGAATGGTAAATTGGAAATCAAGCCAAAAAAAAGTAGTGAAAGAAAACTTCTCTAATTTGGTGAAGGAAATAGACATTCAAGTCCAGGAAATGCAGAGATTCCCAATTATGATGGCTGCAAAGAGGCCCACTCCAAGACACATCGTAATTAAAAGGCCAAAGGTTAAAGATAAAGAAAGACTCTTAAAACCAAGAGAAAAGAAGTTAGTTACCAGAAAGTTGCCAGATAGGAGGGGGAAGAGGGAGACTGGGTGAAGAAGTGAGGAGATTAAGAAGTACTAATAGGTACAGCATAGCCATGGGGTTGTAAAATACAGTATAGGAAATTGAGCAGCCTAAGAACTTATATGCATGACCCATGGACACGAACAATGGTGGGGGATTGCCTGAAGGAGTGGAGGTGCTGGGTGGAAGGGGGAATGGGGGAAAAATCTGGACAACTGTAATAGCATAATCAATAAGATACAATTAAAAAAGAAATAGAAAATCAAATGTAAAACTCCAAATTTCACTTCTGAAACTCACTTTTCTTACCTCCTGCAGCCCTGGGACACGGAGGGATGGGATGTGGTCTGCTATTCCTCTCCCTATAAAGAGCAGGATACTTAGAAACTTATAGCTTCCCATGGTACAGGGAATACTGTGGCTCATCCTGTCTGGACTCACCTCTCCCTGTCCCTACTGAGTGATGAAATGGATCTCTGATTTTCTACTCTCCTCGTATGAGCAGCAAGACCTGAGGAGGGGCAGGGGTTTCTGGAGGGCCAGATGATGCAGGTGTGGTCAGTGTGCCCATCCCCATGCTGCCCTGGCCTGGGTTCCTTTACCTCATCCCTGCCCCAGCTCCTATGCTGCTCTTCTAGATCCTTTTGTGACTTTTCTGTTCTTGGCCTCCCCAAACCTTATTCCAACCCTTTAATCCCCTACTCCCCTAATTACTTTCCAGGGCTCCCTGTGACATTCCCTCCTGGGTTGCCGTTGTTTCTCCTCTAGTCCTAAATTCCCTCTGAGAGGCTGGGATAGTCCCATCATCACCTGGTAAACCCAAGTGTGATCAAGCCACTTCCATTTCAGAGGCTGCAATCTGAGGGAGCACTAGTAGGGTAGGGAGAGGTTGCTTAGTGTGACTGTGGCTCCTCACCACAGAGCATACACTCAGTCCTGTTGAGGTGATGATCCTTTATCTGATCCACCAGAGGTGCATGTTCATCTTGGCTGCTTGCTAGCACTGAGCATTTATACTCTGTCTCTCACACTCACAAACACACAGAGCAAAGGAGGAAATATCCAGGGATGACGTAGACAGGAAAAAAATTATAAGATTTAGAAAACAGTAAAGAGGGGATTTCAATTTCCTTTGAAAATTGCAACACAATTATTCTTCCATGATGGCTTCTGCAGGAGCAGTGGGATTCTGGTCTTGTACCCAGGGCACCTGGAGTTAGGGGAGGTTGTCAGGTAGGGCTGTGTGGGGCTTCCTGCATTAGTGAGGGTGGTTCCATGGAGGGTGAGGATAATTGGAGGGCTCTGTGTGGGAGGGGTCATAAAAAGGAAGAGCTATGGCAACTCTGGAAGAGGACTTGAACGATAGAAGGATGACATAGATATGATCACACACCACCCAAAACGCCTGGACTAGAGTGAGGCAAGCGAGAAAACTTTGGGACAGAATTTAAGGAGGCATCACTCTCAAGTGTGTGTAAGTGGATCCTAATTTTCACAGGGTGCTGCCTGAGTTCTGTGACAAGGGGACACCATGGACTTAGGCCTTGGCTCACAATCCCTCAACAGACATGAGACACAGACAAAAGATGGGGCAAGGATGAACAGAGAACAGGTAGTAGAGTGTGGTAAGTGCTTAGGGTAATATAGTAGTGTCCTGTCCAGGAATGGAAAGTTGAGTAGCAGATGATTTTCCTCTATATATCGCAGGAAATTTCCTGGAGGAGGAGGAAGGAATGGTATGGGGAGCTAGTTGAATTATAGAAGAAGGGAGAGTGTTTCATGCCTACGTATTTGCACAAGTCTGCAAGGTCAGGCTTAGCTGATGGCAGTCAGGGCTCCTGGGAGCTGGTTATTGGGGACTTGTGACAATGTTTTGAGGAACTTTCCTCACTCTCTTTTTCTACAGGCTTCTAGCTCAACAAATATCCATTTGTTGGCTGATGGAACGGACTGCTAAGTGTGGAGAAAACTGGAGAGGGCTAACTAAGCCTGAAGTCAGGGGCCTGGCTTCATTTACAGCTAAATGTGTGAACCTGGGCAATCTTAACCTCCTGGGATTTCTCCCTCTTGTGACAATAGCTTAGGTAAGAGGTCTTTTATATCCTGCCAACAAACTTTTGAGACACAGTTAGCTATTGATATGGCCATTTTGTATATAAGGGCAGTAAGGTACAGAAGAATTGTCAATATTAGAGTATAGTCCTGTATAAAATGAGAATGTGGGGTTGAATAATTTCTAAGGATTCTTTTCAGCACCCAGTTGCTCTGATTCTGTGGCAATTGCCCACCAGTAGATTCCTGAATGTTTAGACAATGTTCTCATTTTAACTTCATGTGTTAGTTCCCTATTGCCACTGTGACAAATAACCACAGGCTGAGTGGATTAAAACAACATGAGTTTATTCTCTTACAGTTCTGGGAGTCAGAAGTCCATAATCAATCTCACTGGGCCCAAGTCAAGGTGTCAGCAGAACTGTGTTCCTTCTGAAAACTCTGACAGGAAAATCCATTTCCTTGCCCTTTCCAGCTTCCAGGGGCCTTCCTCATTCCATGGCTTCAGGCCCCTTCCTCCATCTTCAAAAGCAGCGATGTAGCATCTTTGAAACTTTCTTCCTGACCTCTGCTTTCATCGCCAAACTCCTGCCTCCCTCTTATAAGGATGCTTGCCCTTACATTGGGCCCACACAAATAATCCAGAATAATCTTCCTATCTCAAGATCCTTAACCATGTTTGCAAAGCCCCTTTTACTGTGCAAAATAACAATTCATAGCTACTGAGAACAAGGATGTGGACACTTTCAAGGGGTGGGAGGTCTGCCACATAATCCTTTCCACTCCATTTCCCTCCCCTTTCCTCCTCTTCTTTTTCCTCTCATATGTGCTAAAACAAACTTTAAAAGTGTACCTGGAAAAGGAAAGGTAGTTCGCTAAGCAAACATCTATCCACTAGTAAATGAAGCTGATTGTGAAAGTAGGCTTTATAAAAGAAAGAGAAAGTGGGTTTAAGCTACAAATAGAAGTTGATTTAGATATTAGAAAGTACTTATAGTGAGGACTGTTTAACAGGGTTACAGAGAGGAAACCTCAACTGAAAGACCAAGAATATAGCTTGGTGGTCAGACAGACTTTGGTTTGAAATCCAGCTTCTGTTGCTTTTTAGCTAGGTGACTTTGGACTTTTCTGTGTATCGTCTATAAAATACCAATAAAAATATGAAGTGCATGGGATTTTGTTGAGGACTATGAGATAGTGTTAGAAAGCACTGAGATTCTCCTAGTTTGGTCCTGTCCAGAGGCAGGGGTTGGAGGCGATGACCCTGGAAGGTGGAGCTGAGGCTCCCTATGTTGAGGCCCTGAGTATATATTCAACCAATGTTTGCTCTCAGAGCCAGGTTGCTCTTTGGAAAGTCCTCGTGTTTCTAGCTCCTGAACTAGCTGAGTAAAGCTGTGGCCTGTGCAAGGGCCCCTGCAGGGAAGTAGATGCATCAGTGAACTCTGCTCACCCTGTGACTCTAAGGAACAGGATGGAATGCTAGCCTTGGGTCCCCAGAGGGGTGGGAGTCCTAACAGTTGTGGACAGGGCAGTGGCGCTTCTCCTCTCAGCAGTGGAAAAGCACCCACCCTTTTCAAATGCACAGACCAGCTCCACTCTGTGTCAATATGCTTACTGATTTGTGACATGGTTGATATAGAAAGCAAAGTAGCAGCACATTCAAGGGGCATAAGGGTGCTCTGCCCTGCTTGTCACTGGGGCCCTGGGTTGGGGTCAGGGACTGGGAGACCAGTCTCCAGAGAGAGTCACCCTGGTCTCAACCCTGGAGCAGTCTGGAGAAATATAACTAAGGAAAGACTACACCACAGAAAGGGAGAGATGTGGGGAGCTGAAGGGAAATAGCTCAGACTTAGGAACTGCACTTCCTTTGTACCTGCTCCTGTGGGGCTCAGGGCAGATCATTTAACACACATCTCTGCAGTTTGTAATGGTAGTAGACGCAGCAGGTGCCCTGCCTAGGTCCCCTGGTCTTCCTCCTGTGCTTCTGTGCTCCAGTGTCTCTGCTGTGTGCCTCACTGCTCACAGCTGCACATGCAGCCTTTGGAGGACTCCTCTGGGACTCCTGATGCCACTTCACCTAAGTGCCTGGGAATTGACACCTCCCCATCCTCACCCACCACTTCTTGGGCAGGAATACAAAAGGCCAGTATGTTTGCCTCAAAATGGGAAAAAACTTCTGCAGTGTCACTTATACTCTAGAGCTTTCCATGGATCAGGCTGAGGCTGGGACATCACTGAAATCATACCCTTGCTTGGTTTCTTCCCCTTCCCTGTTCTAACCACCCTCACCGCCTGATTAGTTTCTCATGTACATGTTTCCTTTTCTCAGGGTCTCTTTCAAGGGAATTTAACCTAAGACATACCCTAAGCAACTTTAGAAGAGATTCATGGTAGCTGCAATTAGTTTACAGGCTCTTTGGTTTATTTCAGATTCTGTGCATGGATGTGCATGGGTGTGTACTTACAGCTACTCAGGCCTGGCTCTGGAAGATTATTATGGTCTCCTACCACAGCCCTGCTCCCTGCCTCCTCCTTCCGAAAGTGGATTTGCTTTCCTACATCTGCTTTGCTTGGGCCAACAGACATTAAAGTGACCTTACATTCCCTCAGTACATACTGTCTAATGGCTGCAATACGAGTGTCTAAGTCAGCTTGGGCTACTATAACAAAAATACTATAGGTGCTATAAACAGAAAACATTTATTTATCACAGTTCTAGAAGCTGATGTCGAAGATCAAGGTGCTGGCAGGATTTGGTTCCTGGTGGGAGCCTACCTTTTTGCTGTGTGCTCACGTAGCCTTTCCTTGGTGCATGCATATGGAGAGAGAGAACTTTGTTCTTCCTTCCTTGTCCTATAGAGACAGCAATCCTGCTGCATCAGGGCTCTACCCTAATGACTTCATTGAGCTTTAATTACTTCCATAAAGGTCCTATCTATGAATGAATTAACACTAGAGGCTAGGATTACAACATGTACATTTTGAAAGGGCACAATGCAGTCTATAAAAATGGGGCAAGACTTTTTTGAGTGATAGAAACAGGTCTGCTTGGAAACCTGTAGTGCCAGGAGACTACAGGGGTTAAACACATGACCTGGATAATCCAGAAAAAAATCTGCCACATATAGGTCATGGAGAATTCACTGTTCATGGTAAACAGGTTCTCAGAACATAGTTCTTTTGTTTTTATTTTTCGTTGGCTCAGAATAAGGGGGAAATAGATGTCATTTCTTTCCAGAGTACTTTCCCGTTCCTGTTCAGAGGGTCAGTCCCTCATTTGTTCATTCACATAATAAGTACATATTGAGCATCAATTGTAAGGGCTTCTGTTGTTTTGGTCACCCAGCCTCCACTGGCCCTGTAGGAGGTGGCTGCACTCCATCCAGCTTCTCTCTGAAGAAAGCCTCCTTCCTTATTGTTTCTTTTGGTAGCACTGACTCCACCTCCAGGCCAGGCATGTGATCAGGTCTGGTCAATCGAGCATGGCATCTTCGGGGCAATGTAATTAGTTGAGAATGGACACAGAACAAGCCTGGTCCAATGAGAGTGGGCCTGTGGTTTTTGTTTGGCTATTGGAAAAGAAAAGCTCTATCTTTAACCTGCTGGACAGTAATTGATGTGGATACAGGTCTGGAACCATGCTGCTAACCACAGGGAGCCTGAGACAGAACCAAATTGTGGAGACGTCAGACAGCTGACCTAAGAAACAGAGAGTGATGACATCCTGATGACATGGTTTGAAGCCCTGAATTTAGCTGTGCCTGGGGCCAGACCCTGGACTTCCTAGATCCATGAGCCAATACATTTCTTTTCACTTAGGATAGTTTTGTTTCATTTGTTACTCTTAAACAAAATTGATACAGATGTTAGTTCCAGGAGTGGGGTGTGAGAGTGTCACACCACACTGAGTGGAAGTGGGGTGCAGGGCATGAGGACTCACACACCCTGGCTGAAATATTGTTACAGAGAAGTGATCTTCAGTAAGGTCCTATTAGAAAGTGACACACTTAAGTTGAAACTAGTTTGCTTGAAAGCAGAGGGCGTTTACATTAG
This sequence comes from Mormoops blainvillei, assembly GCA_004026545.1. Lineage (NCBI taxonomy): Eukaryota > Metazoa > Chordata > Mammalia > Chiroptera > Mormoopidae > Mormoops > Mormoops blainvillei. Next base: position 118,171 of record PVJD01001552.1, on the reverse strand, counting down.
GCTTGACTAAGAGGGTCATTTTCTTCCTATGACCTGAAATCTAAAACAGCTGAGAATCCAGAAATGTGAAGGCCTGCAGCATTAGAACGCTAATTTACCTTTTTCTTACTGCAGAAATTAGATCAGGACCTGGGAACACACCGGCTCCTTTGGCCCTTCCCAGTCACCTCCTATGATGAGCACCTGCTCAATGAAGGGGATGGAGGTGGGGCCACGGAACCAAATAATCCCTTCCCATGCCCAAGCCATTGTTTCAAATGACCTTGGTTCAGAGGAGACCAGGATGGAGGCCAGGAAGCTGTGGGCTAGGGGAATGGGCAAAGTAGTGCCTATGCCTCAGTGAGATTTTTGGCTTCAGGCAAAAAAACCCATGGAGCAGACCCAAAGCAAACACCAACAGCCCTCTAAAGACCTGAGGGAATTCTACAAAAGAAACACTCAATCTATCAAATAACTTATGTTAGATGCCACCACCTAGGCAGCCCTCAGCTCCCCACTAGCTCATTAAATAGAGAGCTACTTTCCAGAGGCTGCATCTTCCCCAGTGCTCATCTCAAAGGCAGCTAAGGAAGACAGAGGGCAAGGGAAATATCTCAGAAAACACATTGAAGGACAAGCAGCCTTGCTCTCCTCCAGGCCCTGGGGGTGGTGTGCGCTATGGTTTATACCATATAAACTTCTGCTTATGTTGTTTCCCAATCTCTTTTTTACTGCACTTATTTTGTTCTCTTTCCAGCATAATATACTATTGGGGGCAGGGAGGGGGTGTTAATGGTATGATTTAGACAAAGTTTACCTGGTCATAAAGGTCTTACCTGGAAGTGATCTAGAAACAGGCACATATTAAGGGGAAGAATTATACAGTGTTAATACACAGGTTATAGAAAGAAGTAGATTTCTTTCTCTGCCTCCTCACTCTTTCACTTCATAGCTGTGTGATTAGAACAAGTTATTGTGTCTCTGTTTCCTCATCCACACAGGGGGATAATAATGATGTGCATATATTTTTTGGATCATCTCCCTTTCACCACCATCTTGCTGCCACATAAATGTGAAGCATAGCTGGAGGCCAATGTGCAGAGGACAGTGAGCTGGGAGGTGGGATGAGTTAGAGCAGGACTGCCATTGGGTGAACCCTTGATTTAGTCATGTCTAAATCCAGCCTTATGCTTTTTGGTCACTTTAATGAAGAATATATCCTTTGTACTTAAGCTTAGTCTGATGGATTTTTATCACTTGCAATCAGAAAGGGCTAGCTGATGTACCTACTGAGTGTATTAATAACTGGATATACAGCCCCTGTTCTCAGGAGCCCTCAGCCAGTGGAAGGTAAGTAATACAGTATAAAAATATTGAGATATGGAAGTCCAGAAAGCCATGGCAGCATACATTAGGAGTATCCAATCTAGATATGGGGAATCGGGGAAAGCTTCCCAGAGTAAGTGACATCTTGGCTGAGTCCTGAAGGGATGGTCAGAGCAAACTGAATGGGGTAGAGGGGAGAGCACACTACCCCATGATGGCATGGTCAATCTCTCAGTCACTAGAGATTTTAAGGAGATCTAGAAAACAACTTGCTGGAAAAGTTAAATAAAAGATTTATGTCTTGACTGAGAGATTAAGCTGCAGTCTTTCAGTGGGGAATATAGCCCTTTGATGCCACCATGGTCCTGCACCAAGAGAATGCCAGCTTCATAACCTGGTGGCCCTTCACTGCTTTGGCCAGAACACATGTTTTATTTGGCTCATACCATGTTTAAAATGTTTAAAATTTGTTTCAGATATTTAAAATTGAGACAGTTCAAATAAAAGTATAAAATTATGGCTTCTGTTGACAAACCAGAAGGCTTGAAAACACTGGTTCTACATTCCCATGGGCCAGCGATGGGCTAGCTCTGAATAATGATGCTCAATTCACACAGAACTTGTGTGAGTCTGGATTCATCCCAGTCATCACCACTCCCTTTTCTCTCACAGGGGGCTCATTTTACTCTTTTTTTTTAACCTTACGTAGTAGGCCCTGGTAGGAATTTTTTAATTTGTGAGCCCTATTATAGAGTGAAGATAATCTGAACATGGATTAGGCTGCATGTTCCAGTGGGTGACACTATAGGGAATGGAATAAACCTGAGTAGGTGAGTGCCCGTCTCTGGTCCCTTTTATTTTGGTGCTGGTGGGTATGGCTTACACAGAAAGGGCAAGTACAGAGCCTTGGGTTTGGGCACTGGGAGCAGAAGCAGGAGCAGGAGCATGAGTAGGGGCTCATTTGCTTTTAAACCATTCAGGTCCACCTGACCTAGCAACTGGAACCTTCGCCATGATTCAGTGTATCTTACCAGGGTTCTGCAGTGGAATTTTGGGACAAAGTCATGGCTGATAAAAACATATTTGTCTTTCTTTTTCTTCTTATATATGTTTCATCTCTTTAAGGAATCTCTGTAGGGGCAAGGTTCATGTATTCCCGGGCCCCTAGGACAGAGTCTTTTGTAATAGCATCCTTGTGTTTGTGTGCATTCTTCTTTTGACATTTATTAGGCATTTTTTTTATTCTAAGTTTTGGTTAGACTTAAGTGATATTAACTAATGGTGTCATTTAAATCCAAAATGAAAGTTGTTCATAATAACAGTATACAATACTCTTTCCCAACTTTACCAAGGTGCAATTTATAGGCCTATTTTGATGTGTATAACTCAGTGAGTTTTGACAAAAGTTTATCCTTGTGTAACCACCACAATCAAGATATAAACATTTTCATTACCCACAGGCTCCTTCTTAGTCAATCGCCTCACCACTCCTGGTCCCAAGCAATCACTGATTTGCTTTCTTATCTCTATAGATTAGATTTCTCTTTTATAGAAGTTCATAAATATGGGATCATGTAGTATATACTTTTTAATATCTTTTTTAGCCCAGCATATTTTTTAATTCATCAATTCTGTTGCATATATGAGCAGTTCACTTCTTTCCTTTTTCCTGAGTAATATTCAGTGATCGTAGAACTACGATCTGATTAGTTTATCCATTCACCTGTTGATGGACATTTCGTTTGTTTCCAGTTTTGGATATTACAAATAAATCTGTTATGAATATACCTATACAAGTCTTTGCATTACATGTTTTCATTTCTCTTGGTTAAATACCTAGAAACGGAATTGTTGGGTCTTATGGTAAATCTATGCTTAACCTTTTAAGAAACTGCCTATTTCTGAATAGCCGAAAAGCCTCTGGTGCTCTGACCGCCCGTCCCCCTAGCAGTTACTGGGGGGTTTCTTGCCTGCATGGTTGAAGTCTCTGTTTCTCTGCGTTTGGTGGCTGGAAAATCTCCAGAGAGACGAGGCTGTGCTGGAGGAAGTGGCAGCGGACGAATCGGCAATGGCGCCAGGAGTGGAGAGAAGGCGGCTGAGGGCGGCAGCGGCTGTGGGCGGCGGCGGCGGCGGCATGCGGGGCCCGACAGTGTAAACAGCCCGTGAGGTGGCGGAGGAAGTGGTCGAGACCCCTAGGGGAGGAAGCAGCGGCTGAGGCAAGGTCGTGCCTCCGTTGGAAGGCTGGGCTGAGTGCAGCGGGGGGGGGGGGGTGCTCTGCGGCAGCGTGAGTGGACGCCCTAGACCTCGCCTCCCTTCTTCGCTCCAGATTCATTACTAAACATGGGTGCGTTTTTGGAGAAACCCAAAACTGAGAAACATAATACTCATGGTGCTGGGAATGGTTTATGTTATGACCTAAGCAGCATGCAAGGATGGAGAGTGGAAATGAAAGATGCACGCAGAGCTGTTGTAGGTATTCCTCACAGCTTGGAAGACCGGTCCTTTTTTGCAGTTTATGATGGTCATGCTGGATACCAAGTGGCAAATTACTGCTCAACACATTTATTAGAACACATCACTAATAATGAAGTCTTCAGAACAGATGGAAAATTAGGATCTGCCCTTGAGCCTTCAGTGGAAAATGTCAAGAATGGTATCAGAACTGGCTTTTTGAAAATTGATGAATATATATGTAACTTTTCAGACATCAGAAATGGAATGGACAGGAGTGGTTCTACTGCAGTGGGAGTTATGATTTCACCTAAGCAGGTCTACTTTATCAGCTGTGGTGATTCACGTGCTGTTCTGTATAAGAATGGACAAGTCTGCTTTTCTACCCAGGATCACAAACCTTGCAATCCAAGGGAGAAAGAGTGAATCCAAAATGCAGGAGGCAGAGTAATGATACAACGTGTTAATGGTTCATTAGCAGTGTCTCTGCTCTGGAGGGTTATGATTACAAATGTGTTGATGGCAATGGCCCAACAGAATAACTAGTTTCTCCAGAGCCTGAGGTTTATGAACTTTTGAGAGCAGAAGAGGATGAATTTGTCACCTTGGCTTGTGATGGGATCTGGGATATTATGAGTCATGAGGCGCTCTGTGAATTTGTTCTAGGCTTGAGGTATCTGATGACCTGGAAAATGTGTGCAGTTAGGCAGTGGACACTTGTTAACATAGGGGAAGTCGAGATAACATGAGTATTATACTAGATTGCTTTTCAAATGCCCCCAAGGTCTCAGATGAAGAGCGAGAAAAGATGCAGAATTGGATAAATACTTGGAATCACGGGTTGAAGAAATTATGGAGAAGTCTGGTGAGGAAGGAATGCCTGATCTTGCCCATGTCATGTGCATCTTGTCTGCAGAAAACATCCCAAATTTGTCGCCTGGGGGAGGTCTTGCTGGCAACATTTTTTTTTAGGTGCAATGTTATTGAAACAGTTTATAGTAGGCTGAATCCACATAGAGAAAGTGATGGGGGTGCTGGAGATCTAGAAGACCCATGCTAGCCTTATAAACTTCTAAAATGCTTTTGATTCTGAAAATTGGGGCAAAATTTTTTAATCACAATTTTCTTCAATACAAGGGGAAAATATTCTTGTGGGTTCCCAACGTTTTGTGATTTGAGCAGACAATCATTAGCATTTCCCATCATTTGTTCATATTATGTTTTCTGATAATTGCCACTTGTAGCATTGCCTGTACTACAGTATTTTTGCCAGCCTCAGGCATGCTGGTTACATCTGTATTGAACTTTTGGCCCTAGAAACCAACAGTTATTTCATCACAAATAACAGTTGTGCCTGAGTTGCATGGGAACATAGTTAGCTGTACTCTGAAGATAAGTTGTTTTTTTTTAAACAAGACACACAACATATAAGCATGTAAAAGTAAAGAATTGTATGAGATGCCCTTTTTTTTCAGTTCACCAATTTGAAAGCCTTTTACAGCTCTGTGGCTTGAAATTTCATTTGAGCAATTTAACTATAATGTATATATTTATTATTAATTGTTGTTTAATTTTTTTCCAATTTTATTTGTATTACCAAACTGGGTTTTCCATGTTCAAATTGTAATGTTGCCTGCTTCAAGATAAGTATATTTGGCAATAATATTATAAACCCTTACAAATTTTATGCATGTATCTACTTCATCCTTTAACTCTCACTAGAAAATCTTTGAAAACAAATGGATTAATTTATGGCTATTTATAATTTGCTTTGACATCTCACTGTTGCAAATTTTTTAAATGATGAGATTGGCCTTTATAATGTAAATTGTGATTTTGGTTTTACATGTGATTTTCTATAGTTTTAACTTTTCAGCTTTTAAGATACAGCAAGTTTTGTGTAATTTGATATAATTTTTTATTGTTTACATTGTTTTAAAAGCTCAGAATATCACATTGAAATATGACTATAAATACATTTAAAATTATTTATTTTAGATCTATGGAAATATTACAGAGTTATTTTCATGGGTTCAGTAACCCTTTCATTTTATAACATTGGGTACAGTACAGAGTGACTGTCACATAAGGTACTTGAAGATTATTAGTTTAATTCTATTTTTACCATAACCTTGAATTCTTGAATTCTTCTTGAGTTTTGCATGTGTCCAATTAATGCTGAACACAAAGAGGAAAATATTTATCTAAAAGCTAATGGGGTAGAAGAAGCAATGAATGTACCCATTTGTACATGGTTTACATGTTGTGGATGCTTTGTAAACATTTTCCTGTATTTTTAACTTGTGTTTCAGCAGGATGTAATTGCCCTTGTGAATAGTTAAAATGAGCCATCATCTGGTCCTATGTGAAATGGAATTCATGGTATTTTCTGTAATATTTCCCTGGAACTGTTTCTGGAGAGTCACATATTTGAATATGGATGGCTTCCTTGATCATTTGATTTATTGTGCACCTGATTTTTGGCCTAAAAGGAATTATTGCCACTGTATATTTTATTCATTCTTTAGATTTTAGCCTTGTAAGTTAAAGTACTTTACATGATGACATTAAAAGCTGTTTGTCTCTTTACTTTTACTTTACTTTTGCAGGGCTGTTAAAAGATAGGGAATGAAGATTGCAAAATGGTTTATTGTTCCACTGTCCACTCTGATCCAATCCTGTACTGTTAGTGCCTTTCCAGTATGATATTGTGATGTTTCATACAACGCAGTGAACATAACCAACTTGTTATCTAAATAAAGAATTGATAAAAACACAAACAAACAAACAAACAAAAAAAGAAACTGCCTATTTCTCCAAGGTGGTTGTTGCACCATTTCACACTCCCACCAGTAATGCATGAAAGTCCATTTCATGGGGCCATACAATGCATATGTACTGCTTCACATTCTTTCAATACTCAGAATTTTATTTTATTTTATTTGTTTTGATTTTAGCCATTTTAATAGGTATGTACTGGCATCTAACTGTGATTTTAATTTGCATTTCTCTGATGACTAATGATATTGAACATCTTTTCACGTCCATATTGGAGTGCATGATGGAGTTCATGAGGCCAACATATTCAGGTAGAAATAATAACACCTGAATGTTAACTTCCCCATTGAGAATGTGCATGAGGATTTTTGTCTGTTTTGTAAGCTGTCACATCCCCAGTTCCTAGAATAGTGCCTGGCACGAAGTAGATTCTCAAAAGATATGTGTTTAAAGATTAATGAGAAAAAGGAACACTCACTGGAAATAGAAAGCTGCATTTAGGTAAGACTGGCACTGATTTGGCTAGAATAAAGAGTGAGTGCTGGGGGCTGAAGAAGAGAAGACTGGAGGTAGCATTTAAGTCGATCTTGAAGAGTAAGTCTGATTTTTATAGATGGAGAAAAATGAAGGAGCTGCAATAGGCCTGGTGTGGTTTCAGATGAGTAACCAGGATAATCAGTGAAGTTCACCATGTACAAACCTTGCTTTTTTTCCCCTACCATTGGCACCTGGAACAAAAGAGGTGAAGCTGGGAGTAGGAAACCTTCCTCAGAGCAGAATGTTGTCCCCAGGCCAGTCTGGAGCACAGAAATAGCAAATGCAACATGAAGACACATGGTTCCACTACTCTGTGTCATCAGCACTCACATCCCCATCATAATTTGCAGTCCACAATATTTGTCTGCTTTGGTTTATGGCAGTGTTTCCACTCTGCCAAAGTCTGGCCTCAGCTGACACCTTAAACGGACTGCTTGGCATCTCTAATCTAAGCAACTGCTTGGTGCACTTGGTGTTCCTACTTTCCAATAGCTTGCTTAAGGTGCCAAAACGGTCTGTGCACTTGATAGTAACTGTTGTAACTGCTCCTATGCATGTTCAACTCAAAGGTTAGACCTTTGCTCTTGAAGGAGGAAGAGGATGTTTTCTATTTTCTTTGCTCTGGGTACCTACAGTAAGCCTGAAATTAGTGACACTAAGAAATTGATTGAACATTAAAAAAACATAATAGTGGACCCAAGCTTATGCTTTCAAATTGAGTATGGGTAAATTTGGGGAGTTACATTTGGAGCAGAGTAATCTATTAGTTGATCCTATTGACACATATAGAAGATGAAATGTTGGCAAGGTAGCAATAAAAGGAAAGAGCATAATGACATTCTTCCATTATTTTCTTAGGTAAGATTCTGTCTTAGGAATTATTTCAGAGTAATAGAAAGAAAATTCTTTGAAGTGGACAGATTTGAGTTTAGTCTCTGTTACTAAGAAGTTGGGTGATCTCTGGGAAATTTCCTTAACACAGTGTTTTTTAAGTGGGGGTGATTTTGTCCTCCAGGGAACATTTGTTAATGCCTGGAGACATTTTTGGTTGTCACAATTGGGAAGGTGAGTGTGCTACTGGAGTCATGTTGTACAGTACAGTGATGCTGCTAAATGTCCTACAATGCACAGAACAGCCCATGACAAAAATGATCTAGTTTTAAGTGTTAATAGTGGTGAGATTGAGCAACCCTGTCAAATATATTGAGCCTCTGTTTCCTTACCTGTAAAATGGGTGAAAAGCAGCTGATTTCCACAAAAATTAATTTAGTGTTTGGGGGTGGAGGTAGTCCCTGTCACATAGTAGGCCCTCAATTCCATTATTTCTATTCCCCTCTCAAGTATGAGGAAGTTGGAGAGAAATCACAAGTGTTTCCAAGCTAATTACAGGGCAGGGAGTAACATTCTGAAGGAACATGAAAAGAACTGGGGACTACTCAGCCTGTAGAAGAAAGGTGGCTCAAAGGTGATTTAATAATACTCTTAAAGCCTAAGAAGTGTTGTTATTTCACTTCTTAACTAAGAAGTGTTGTTATCTTCACCAGGGGAAGATAATCCACTGCTTCCTATCTCCACTGCAGAAGAAAATGAACCATAAGCAGGGTGGAATTAGACCTAGATGTAAGGCAGAGCTTCCTGTCTACAAAGATCAGCTGAAGAAAGAGCCTTTGACAGTATCATAAGCCCAAGGATTGTTTTATACCTGAATTCATTTAGTTAATATTTATTAACACCTTCCTGTGTGTTGAGGAGCTGTGGAGACATTAGAGGTCAGGTAGGCCTAGGGGAAAGCACACCAATGAGGATAGTATGGTTCCTGTCTTCAAGGAACTTAGAGGTATATTTTGTGGGGAGTGGGAAGGGATGCAAATGCTATGGGACAGCTCCAGGCAAGGGCTCCAGGAGGTCAAAAGTTTAAGGAATAAGAGAAGAAGAAGGGGCAGCATTTGAAATGGATCTTGAAGATAAGTCAGATGTTGGCACATGAAGAGTAGAACATGGGGAAGTGGGTACAAGGGTCTGGAGTGGGCAGAGGAGGTGGGCAGGCAATGGGGAAATGTGGGTTGTATTGGAGGAGCAGCAGAGGATCTTCCAGGAGGTCGGGGAGTAGACAGGGCGGGATGTGAAGGCTGAGCCAGACCATGGATGCTCTAGAATGCCATGCCAAGGGGCTTCTCCTCAATTCAATAAGTGCAAGCATTTGGGTATGGAGAGAGCCTGGATTGAACTGTGCTTGGGAAGGCACAGTTTGACCTGGAGGCTGTTTGGGGGCAGGGACGTCAGCTTCGGACTGTTACCTGAGGACTTAGGTTAGGTGAGAGGTAATGAGATCTGGGAGGGACCAAAAAATTCTCTTCTGAGCCCTATTTTCTGGGTGGGCCTGTTATCTCTTTATCAGGGTAAATGGGTTGGCTCCAAGCTGGGCCATCTTCTGACCTCACAGATCTGGAATGCATCTTGAGCCCTAGATCCTTTCTTCTCTACTATGGAAACTTAGAGCATGGCTAGGTGCCCTGAGAGCAATAGGTTCTGCCACTGCAGGGACTCTGCTTGTGGTGGCACATAAGGCCCAGTCAGGCTGACCTGGGCATCTGCTCCCTTTAGTGGTTTCCTCTGTGCATGTTGCTATTCCCTGTCTGGTCCCACTTCTCAGTGGTGATACCCAGTGAAAAGGGACTGCAGAAGTAAAGGTGGAAGCTGGATTGGTAGCGGGGATGCAGAACTATCAAGGCCTAGGAAGGTTGCCATTTTTAGCTGCCACTCAGCTGTCTTTGAGTCTGTGCAGTGTTCCCCAAAGGACAAGACATCTGTTGCAGCTACAGGTAAGCAGACCTCTCTCACTGGGGTCCCACCTGAGCAACAGCACAACTTGGCAGCCTGTGTAGCCCTGGGCAGAAAGTTCTGGCAGAAGGTCTTCACAGAGGCCTGGGTGACAACTTTCATCATAAGGTCTGCAGATTAGGGCAGACCCAAGGAAGGACTTCTTGATTCAAAGAAGTAGGGAGATGCCACCAGGTGCTGCAAAGGAAGCTTCACAAAATGCTTGCACAGGGCGTCATCTTCAGGCAGTTAGTCAGAATCTGTAAGGAACTTGATAAACTCAGAAATTCACCAGGTCCAACCATATCTACTGAATTAGGATTTGGGGGCACGGGTCAAAGCAATACCTACCTTCTTCATGTCAGAGTGGTGAGGTTTCTGTCCTTTCACGGTTAACACAGACCTTTGAAGCCCCAAAAAGCTGCCATTCAGGCTCCTCTCACTGACTTGGGATGGCAGCTGCACACAGGTGCTAGAGACAATGCATAGTAGTGTAAATATTGGGATTCCACATTTGGAAAACTTGGGGCTTGAGTTCTGCCTCTATAATATTAGTTCTGGAATGAGCAGCAAGTTGCAAAGCTGTACTAAGCCTCAATTTCTTCACATTTACTAGGCAGGTGCCAGCCCCTATTTTATAGGATTGCTGTGAGGAATAAATGAAATATTGTAGTGTTTCTATACGGTTGGTTTTCAATAATTATATTCTTTCCTCCCCCATGCCTCTGGGCCAGAAGCAGAGTGAGTGAGCCTAGCCTGGCAATTTAGGTGTTTTGAGGAGGCATTCTTTCTCATCTGCCAACCTGGACTTACGAGAGGCCCAGAGTGGGCATCTCATTTCTTTACCCTTGTCCCAGGCCTGCTCTTGAGCAATTTATGATCTCAGGCACAGACTCAGTAGGTTTAACAAATCCTGGGGAGGACCCTCACAAATCTCAGAATCTTCTCTGTGAGGTTACAAAAGTAAACAGACATAGACAGCACACTGTGATAATCAGAGATGGAGCTAAAGACCCAGACATGGCATGTAACCTGGACTGATCAGGGGAGACAAAGGGCCAGGAGATGATAGCAGAACAGAGCTCAAAGGAGTTAACCAGCCTCACAGACTCTCCTAGAATCGTATCCCAGTCCAATCAATCTTCTTGTTGTATCATTGGTAGGACAATTTGGCATGTGCACATACACAGATCCTAAGATTGTACCCACAGGACAACATCCACTGGTACAGAAAGTTAAAAGCCCACCACATGCAGAGGGCTGGCATCACAGAGGCAGTGACCCACATTAGTCAATACAAGGCAGCCCCACGGCATCCTGGGAACATGCCCACTGGCAGGCAGTTCTCTCCAGCCACCTTACAGCCAAGCTACAAGTGTCTTGCTCCATAGGGAATGAAGACACTGCAATTGTGAGTCATGCCATCCCCCAATTATTTTGAAAGAAAGCTTCCATAATGAAGGAGGAGAATCTATATACAGAGTAGCACCAGTGTTGGGAAAACGTGCCTAACTCCCCTTGACAGCCATCAGTTTCTGTTTTCCTCCTCTCTCTTTGCTCACGGTACATGACAGGAGCCTTCAAACAGCTTAAGTACAGGGGAATATGGCTGTGTGTTGTGTTTATCTCTGAGTGACTTTTACTCCTCCATAGATTTAATCTGTCTACAAGCCCCTTCTTTGTCAGCAGCTAGTGACAATGGAACAAAATTTGTTTCACTGCTTCCAACTGAGTGGAGATCCATCTCAGCAAGGGTGTGGTGTAGGAGGCTCCTTTACCTTAAGACATCAAGGCCTTCAATAGTACTCCTGGGATTCACTAGGCATTCCTGGTTTGCTCCTGTTCTCCTGGCAACATTTTCATTCCAACAATGTCACAGTTTGGATGACAAGCATAAATTAGAACTGTTCCTGAAAACCTATGAATACCATATTCACAAGACATGGGTAACCCAAGATTGAAATTCTAGTTTGTGATACAGTCAGCATACCTGATATGTCCTTGGGTATGTATATGGCAAAGAGTTATAAGGTGGAGCATGTGTACTAGCTACCAGTCATTCAAATTTTTTAAAAAATGGCTTCGGGATTGAAGATGGTGGTCATATATACAATATAAACCATTTAAATTCACATCTGTCTTTTATAGTTCAGGAAACCAAAGCCCAGACAGGGAAAGGGAGGAGCAAAAAGGAAAAGGCGAACAGTGTTAGGGGGCCTATTATGAGCCACACATCTTGCTACATACTCTATATGTGGATGCTTGTTTACCCTCACAATGAATCTAGGAAGTGGATATAGCATGCCTATTTTCCAGATGAGAAAACTGAGGCTTGGAAAGATTCCAAACTTGCAACTACAGTGTTGTACAGATCCAAGTAGCAGGTTAGGTCTCCTGATTCAAGGCCAGTGCTTCCTCTGTGACAACACAACCATAGGGCAATGACTTGGGCAACCTTGGCCAAGACTATGGTAGCCCTAGCTGGCTCCTTTTCAATTCTTGGCACTGTCACCAGTCCCAAGGGACTCTGTCACTACTTTGAAAAGCATGTTTCCTGGGAAGCATGAGATAAAGCTCATCCTAGCCCCTGACCTCTTAGCCCTTGTAGATCCTATCCCAGGACCCTGAGGGACAGGCAGGAAGAGAGCCCTCAAGTGGGGAGGAGGCTGAAGACAGGCTGGACTTCCTCTGGGATTGGTTCTGTCCCTACAAGCTATGTGTTCTTAGTCACATCTGCCACTCTTATCTATGAAATAAGGTATGTGGAATGAATGAATGTAAAGATTCTTCCACCTTTGATGTGGCTGTGATTCCAGGGTTGACATCTTGCTTTTGATGTGGGCTTATCCTGATTCTGGTGGTTGAGCAGTGGGAAAATAGCATCTTCTAAAACCTTTTTGCCTTCTCATTGCTGATTGGAAAAAATTTGCTGGCTATAACTATGGCTGAGGGCCCTAGAAGACTGGAAATGAGGCTGGAAATGAGGCTGAAAATGATCAGAGGCTGGGTGGAGGCAATGGAGGTTGTCTCTGCCACTGTGGGGAATGTACAACATAAGTGTGCTATATGTAAATGATCCTGTCTGGCTGTTGCCTGGCCCTGGGCTCTGTGTCCCTAGTAAGGTTGATGGGGTGCTTAGCTTGGTACCCCAAGGAAACTGAGGAGGAGGATGGGGCTGTTTTTCCAGGTTGTTGAGCAAATAGCCGTGCCAAGACTTACCTCTAATAAATCCCATTGACATGAACCCCTTTGGCTGGCATCCTTTATGGACATCAAACCCCAGCCCTGCCCCATTCTGAGAACAGCTCACTGGTTCCTGACCTCAGAACATCTGCCCCCTTTTTTTCTCCAGGGGGTGAGCAGTGGTTTCTGTTTATTAGCAAAAGGCCTAGCTGTGACTGAAATGGGGATAAAACAGTAAAGGATGGAGATCATTTGCACACCCAGACTTGTTTTTTGTGCTGTTGTCAGGGTATGCCAGAACACCAAGCTCTCACTTTGCCTCTCCTGAGTATGAGCTGAGGGCCTGCAAAGTGCTGGGTGTGGCTCCACGTAGGTGCTTCAGACTGGGATTGTGGCTTGGGTGGAGGTTACTCACATGCCATAAGGGAGTCAACCCTTTTTGTCTGAGGGCCTGACAAGGGACAAAAAGACTCTGTTCTTTAACTAGTGCAGGGGTCCTTTCTTCTTAGCCTGCTGCTCCCTACCCCCAATAAGGCCAAGGACACCGAGCACATCACTAGCCCTCCCTGGCTCAAAAAGCAACCTCCAACCAGGGTCCTGGTGTCTGCTGTCCTGGGGGACCACAGGACAGGGAGCCTGAACATCTGATTTTTCCAAGTTGAGGCCATGAAACTCCATCCTCAGAAACTGGGGTCCACAGAGCAATTTCATGCATTTCTGTGTATGTTTGTGATATTTTCCCCTATGACTTCACTGTGATTCTATCCTATTTCTTATCCTAGCCCGTAGATGTCCTCGGAGTCATGGGTGCCTCTCACAGGGCATTCATTCTGGTCCCTAGTAAAGAACTCCTGTATGGTGTGATTGAATAAGTAGCCCACGTACATGTGGCTCATGACATTAATAACTGCATATATCCAGCACCTTATGCTGAATTTTCACATCTCAGTTATCATTTGAGGGTTCCGCAGAGTCCTATGAGGGGGTAGGGCAAATGTTACCACCTTGCACTTTATAAGTGAGGAAACCCATGACCTGGGAGGAACAGTGATTTTGCCCAAAGGCAAACCCCCAAGCAGGCCCAGGCACTGTTATGACTTCCTGTGCAGGCCTCTTCCCTCCCATGCATCTATCACAGGCTTCATCACCAGTGTGGACTACTTGGGTTTAACCTCAGAACCAGGAGACCTGGGAGGGCTGAGCAGCTCTGCCCAGCTCTGAGCCCACAGGGAGGGCTAGTGGACTAAGAAGGCTGTGCTGTCCTGGCCTTCTAATGAGCCTGGAGCATCAGGAAGCCCTGGAACCCAACTGTTGTGCACAGCCAGAGAGTAGGGAGGGGAGGGGCTGACTCAGCAGACAGGCTGCCTTTGGGAGCTATTTGTAGGCCTTGTTCCCATCATGTTGAGCTCCAGGGTAGAGGAAGCAGGGAGACAGAACCCAGTGCCTGGCAAAACAGAACCAGGGTGCTGATGAGAGCCCTGACTGAGTCTGTGCCCTGTCCCTATCCCTGGGTGGGGGTAGGGGGGCTTTACAGTGACAAAATGCATCAGTCGTGTGAAGAATGTAGCAAGCAGACCCTGGAAGGGTGAGCGAGAAAGGAGCACGTGATGGTTCACTCTATGACATTCCGTTCTCTGAGGACTGCCTTTCAGTGCTCAGGTTCTTCTGCCTCAGCTGACCCCAATGTGCCCCCTGGTGAGATGCCAGGTCTTAGATTTCTCAGGAGGCTGCATTGCTCATCAGCATGGAATTTGATAAAGCCACATCCTGCTCATCAGCTGCCACATGCATCTTGCTGCTCTTGTCCATGGGCTGTTGGATACCAGTGTCCCCCCTGTAGTTTCTGCTTGCATTCTTACTGCAAGGAGGTCCCCTCCATCTTCCTTTCCTCTGTCCCCTCTCCCTTCCCTATCACAATTTACACTGTGCTAGTAAAAGGAACCAAAGTTTTGCCACCCTAAAGCTGCCTTTTTTTTGGATCTTGATTATTTTTTAAAGATTTTATTTATTTATTTTTAGAGAGAGGGGAATGGAGGGAGAAAGAGAGGGAGAGGTACATCAATGTGTGGTTGCCTCTCTCAAACCGCCCCCCACCCCGCCGCCACACACTGGGGATCTGGTCCACAACCCAGGCATGCACCCTGACTGGGGAATCGAACCAGCAACCCTTTGGTTCACAGACCGGCACTCAACCCACTGAGCCACACCAGCTAGGGCTGGGATCTTCATTTTAAGCTGTTTATTAAGAGATGAGACACAGAAAGAAATATGACCCTCTCCTTTTCTTGTCCAAGAAATTTAGACAGAAAACCCTGCCTTAGGAAAAAAAAATTTAGAATGTTTGCCTTAGCCTAATTTGGATTAAGGCAAACAAGAGGGCTTTAGGCAGGTGCCTATTAGCTATATACCCCCTGCATCCCATTGTCTCTGAGTTACCTAGCAAGAATTTGTTTGCCATGTGTGTTTCACTTTCCTTCAGCTATCTATAAATTGCCTATTCTCACTCCTGAAACTGAAAAACCTGTTCCCTCCTCCTTTGTCTAAAAATTGTTGTATACTCTTATAACTAATGTTGTCTCACTGTATTTGGAATTTTCATGCCAATGTGAGTGGGATATGCACATGTATTAAAATTTTATTTTCTCCTGTTAACCTGTCTCTGTTAATTTGATTATTAGCCCACTAGAGGAACTTAGAAAGTGGGGGGAAAAGTATTCACTATTTTAACCCACACACTGGTTGCACTGACTGAGGTTCTCCCTTCTAGCATTTCTGTGTCTTCCCAGGTTGTCACTCTGATCTCTGACCCTAGCCCAGTCCTGGCCTGGAAGGTCCTGAGAGCCCTACTGTCCCTCCCAGATCTCCTTTGGGGCTGAGTCCCAGTAGACTGTCACTGTTTCCTCTCTGCTCCATTCCCAGCAAGTCACCATACCCATCCCAAATCTACACATCGCAAACACAGATTTTTTCCATTAATGGTACCAGTTTCCTCTGATGAACTGCTGGGATCACAGGCAGCCTGAGTAACTCAGCAGTTCATTACATTGCAGCTGTCCCAGGGGACTGGCCATGAATACACATGTGAGCAGAAGGCCAGGCCAGGGCAGAGAGGGCAGGCTACTGCTAGAAATGAGGCACACCGGCTGGACCTGGATAGGTGGAAAGGGAGGTCCTGCTGTGGCCATAGTGGCGGTTCTGGTTGGGTCCTTCCAGGACCAGCATGAACCTTGTTCCACCTGATACAATACCTGGTTCCCACTTACTTTCCCTGCCATTTTTCAACCTGTCCCCCCACCAAATATCTTCCAACCCTTGTACTGGGCACCTGAGACTAGAGCTTTCCGGGAGTATATCTGCCATCCCAGAGCTCCAGTTTCAGTGGGAACACAGACCCTGATGGTTACTGTTCTGTGTCTCAGCAGTAGGCCATTAGGATTATCCTCAACTTAGAGATTGTTTGCTATAGGCAGGGGTGTTTCAATTAATACATTTCTCTTAATTTTTTTCCTGCTTTTCAAAGTGACTTGTTCATTAGAGAAACTTTGGATGACATAGACCTTGAAGCACAAAGTAGAAAATGAAATTTGCAACAGTCAGGACTTGCTGACTTTTGCAGCTTCTCTACCCTGTGCCTGGTCAGGAGGAGGAGCGGAAAGCAAACAGCACCTGGGAGGGGTTGCTGTGTCCTCAGGCCAAAGATTTCACCTAGCAGTAAGGGTGACATGAGATTGTGTGGGGCAGATCCAAGCAGTTCCAGAAAGGGAAATGTAGTTGTCTTCTTGGCCCACACCACTTACCCTACGCTTTCTCCTCCTGAGCTTCAACCTGCCTTCACTTCCCATTTGTTCTCTCTCATTGCTTCAACCCACATGAAATGCAGCACTTACATGAGAAGACTTTTTTTTTCATTTTTTTATTGTTGTTCAAGTACAGTTTTGTCCATTCCCCCCAACCACTCACCCCTTGACCCATCCCCCCTTGACTTTGTCCATGAGTCCCCCATATATGTTCCTTGACAGCCCTTCCCCTGTTTTTCCTGATGTTCTCCCCACCCACTCTGATCACTGTCAGTTTGTTCTTCAATGTCTCAGTTACATTTAACTTGTTTGTTTGTTCCGTTGATTAGTCTCCACTTATAGGTGAAATCGTATGGTATTGGTCTTTCACTACCTGGCTTATTTCACTTGCATAATGCTCTCCAGATCCATCCATGCTCTCATGAAGGGTAATACACTCCTTTCTTTCTGCTGCATAGTATTTCATTGTGTAAATGCACCACGGTTTTCTAATGCACTCATTTACTGATGGGCACCTAGGTTGTTTCCAACACTTGGCTATTGTAAATTGTGCTGCTATGAACATTGGGGTACATAAGTTCTTTTGAATAGGTGTTTCAGGATTCTTAGAGTATGATCCCAGCAGTGGAATTGCCGGGTCAAAAGGCAGTTCCATTTTTAGTTCTCTGAGGAAATTCCAAACAGTTTTCCACAGTGGCTGCACCAGTCTGCATTCCCACCAACAGTATACTAGAGTTCCCTTATCTCCGCAACCTTGCTAGCACTTTTTGTTTGTTGATTTGGTTAGGATGGCCATTCTGACTGGTGTGAAGTGGTATCTCATTGTGGTTTGAATTTGCTTCTCCCTGATGACTCATGATGTTGAGCATCCTTTCATGTCTCTGGACCCTGCATATGTCCTCCTTGGAAAAGTGTCTGTTCAGTTCCTTTGCCCTTTCTTAGTTGGGTTGTCTCCCTAGAGAGGAGTTGTGTGAGTTTTTTATGTATTTTGGAGATCAAACTCTTGTCAAAATTATCATTAGCAAATATATTTTCCCATATGGTTTGTTCCCTTTTCATTTTGCTGATGTTTTCTTTAGCCACGCAGAACCTTTTTAATTTGATAAAGTCCCATTTGTTTATTCTTTCCTTTCTATCTCTTGCTCTAGGGCACATATCAGTGAAAATATTGCTGCATGGAATATCTGAAATTTTCACACCTATGGTCTCTTCTAGGACTTTAATAGTTTCACGACATATTTAAGTCTTTTATCCACCTTGAGTTTATTTTTGTGTATGGTGTAAGTTGGTGGTTGAGTTTCATTTTTTTGCATGTAGCTGTCCAGGTGTCCCAACACCATTTGTTGAAGAGGCTATTTTTACTCCATTTTATACTTTTGCCGCTTTTGTCAAATATTAATTGACCACAGAAACGTGGGTTTACTTCTCGGTTCTCTATTCTGTTCCATTGATATATGTGTCTGTTCTTATGCCAGTACTGGACTGTTTTGATTACAGTAGCCTTATAGTATACTTTGATATCAGGCATTGAGATCCCTACAACTTTGTTCTTCTTTCTCAAAATTGCTGTGGCTATTTAGGGTCATTTATGGTTTTGTACAAATTTTTGAATTATTTGTTCTATATCTGTGAAATATGTCATTGGTATTTTAATAGTCATTGCATTGAATCTGTAAATTGCTTTGGGAAGTATGGACACTTTGATGATGTTAATTCTTCCAATCCATGAACATGGAATATGCTTCCATTTATTTGTGTCTTCCTTAATTTCTTTCTTCAGTGTTTTGCAATTTTCTGAGTACTATTCTTTTACCTCCTTGGTTAAGGTTTTTCCTAGGTACTTTATTTTTCTTGTTTCTATAGTAAATGGGATTTTTTTCCTGATTTCTGATTCTGATATTTTGTTGTTGGTATACAAAAATGCCTTCGATTTCTGAATATTGACTTTGTATCCTGCTGTTTTGCCAAATTCACTTACTAGGTTGAGTAGTTTTTTGGAGGAATCAGTGGGGTTTTCTATGTACACTATCATTTCATCTGCTAACAATGACAGTTTTACTTCCTCCTTTCCTATTTGGGTACCTTTTATTTCTTTATCTTATGTGATTGCTGTGGCTAGGACTCCCAATACTACTTTTAATAGAAGTGGTGAAAGCGGGCACCCTTCTCTTGTTCCTGATCTTAGTGGGAAAGATTTTAGTTTTCGCTCATTAAGTATGCTGTTGGCTGTAGGTTTCTCGTATATGGCCTTTATCATGTTGAGGTATGCTCCTTCTACTCACACTCTGCTGAGTGTTTTGATCATAAATGGGCGCTATACTCTGTCAAATGTGTTTTCTGTATCTCTTGATATAATCACATGACTTTTGTCTTTCCTTTTGTTTATGTAATGTATTACATTTATTGATTTGTGTATATTATACCAATCTTGCATCCCTGGGATGAATCCCACTTGATCATGGGGAAATTATCTTTTTAATGTGTTTCTGATTGCAGTTTGCCAATATTTTGTTGAGGATTTTAGCATCTACGTTCATCAGCGATACTGGCCTGCAGTTTTCTTTCCTTGTGGTGTCTTTATCTGGTTTTGGGAATAGAATGATGCTGGCTTCATAAAAAGACTTTGGGAGTCTTCCTTCCTTTTGGATTTTTTGAAATATTCTGAGAAGGATAGGGGTTAGCTCTTCCTTAAATGTTTTGTAGAATTCTCTTGGGAAGCCATCCAGTCTAGGGATTTTCTGTGCTGGGGATTTTTTTTTATTACTGCTTCAATTTCCAGAGATGTTATCACTCTGTTCAGGCTCTCTGCTTCTTCTTCATTCAGTTTTGGAAGATTATATTTTTCCAGGACTTTGTCCATTTCACCCAGATTTTCAAATCTCTTTTATATAGTTCTTTGTAGTAATTTCTTACAGTCTTTTGTATTTCTATGGTATCAGTTGTGATCTCTCCTCTTTTATTTCTGATTTTATTTATTTGGGTCCTCGCCCCTTTTTTCTTCATGAGTATGCTTAAAGGCTTGTCAATTTTTTTTTATCTTTTCAAAAGACCAGCTCCTGGATTTATTGATCCTTTGAACTTTCCTCCTAGTCTCTATGTCATTATATTCTGCTCTCATGTTGCTTATTTCCTTCCTTCTACATGCTCTGGTCTTTGTTTGTTGTTGTTACTCCAGTTCTTATAGATGTAGGGTTAGGTCGTTTATTTGAAATGTTTCTATCTTTTTCATGTAGTCCTGTATCACTATGAACTTCCCTCTCAGAACTGCCCTTGCTGTGTCCCATACATTTTGGATGGTTGTGTAATCATTTTCATTTGTTTACAGAAAGTTTTTGATTTCTTGCTTGATCTCATTATTAACCCATTCATTGTTTGATAGCATGCTGTCAGTCACCATGAGTTTGAGTGATTTTCGGTTTTTCCCTTGAGGTTGGTTTCTAGTTTCAGGCCCTTGTGGTCTGAGAAAATGCCTGATATGATTTCAATTTTGTTGACTTTGTTGAGGTTTGCTTTTTGTCCTATTGTATGGCCTATCTATGAATAGACACTGAATGAAATGCACATTGAATCCATGTGCATTTGAAAAAAATGTGTATTTTGGTTCTTTGGGGTGAAACATTCTATATATATATATATATATCAGTTAAGTCCATTTGATCTAGGACCATGTTCAACACCACAATATCCTTGTTGATATTTTGTTTAGAAAATCTATCCATTTTTTGACAGTGGGATGTTGAATTCCACTAGTACAAGTGTGTTGCTGTCTATATCTTTCTTGAAGTCCTCCCAGATTTTCCTTATATATTTGGGTGCTCCTAGATTGGGTGCATATATATTTACAATGTTTATGTCTTCTTGATGGATTGTTCCCTTGGGTATTATATAGTCTCTTTCAGTATATCTTTTTATGGCTTTTGTTTTGAAGTCTATTTTATCTGATAGAAGTATTGATACCCTGGTGTGTTTTTTTTCCTGTCCATTTGCTTGTAATATTTTTTTCCAACCTTTCATTCTCAGTCTGTGTAGATCTTTTTTTCTGAGGTGGGTCTCCAATAGGCAGCATATGTGTAGGTCATGTTTTCTTATCAGTTCAACTACCCTCTGTCTTTTGATTGGAGCATTTAACCCATTAACATTTAAGGTTATTATTGATAGGTACTTATGCATTTTTTCCTCTTTGTCCCTGTTTTCCTCTCTCTCTCTCTCTCTCTCTCTTTTTCTTCCTTTTCTTATAGCAGTCCCATTAGCATCTCTTACAGTGCTGGTTTGGTGGATGTGTATTCTTTGAGCTTTCTTTTGTCTGGGAAACTCCTTATTTCTCCTTCCATTTTAATTGAGAGCCTTGCTGGGTAGAGTAATCTTTGTTGCAGGCCTTTGCTTTTCATTACTTGGAATATATCTTGCCATTCCCTTCTGGCTTGTAGTGTTTCTCTGGAGAAATCAGCTACTAGCCTTATCTTTGCATGCTTGTATATTACTTTGTGTTTCTCCCTTGCTGCTTTTAAGATTCTATCTTTGTCTTTAAAACTTGGCATTTCAATTATGATATGTGCCTTGGGGTAGGCCTCTTTGTGTTCATATTGATTGGGACTCTGTGCTTTCTGAACTTGCATTTTTCCCTCCCCTGAAAAATCAGAGGGGTATTTTCCCTCTCCAGATTCAGGTAATTTTCTGTCACTATTTTTTGAAACATAGTTTGTATCCCTCACTCCTTTTCTTCTTCTTTTGATATTCCTTTGATTCAAATGTTGTTGTGTTTCATGTTGCCTTGCATTTCCTTTAAGGTGTCTTCATATTTTTTTTTGTCTTTTTTCATGCAGCTGCTCTACCTGGGTATTTCTTTCTATCATATCTTCCAGCTCACCATTTCAGTCCTCTGCTTCATCCAGCCTGCTTGTAATTCCTTCTAATGGATTTTTTATTTCAGAAATTGCATTCTTCATTTCTTCCTGGTTCTTGTTTAAGGTTTCTGTTTCCTTTTGCATACTGTTGTAGTTCACATTCATTTCCCTGTAGTTGTCTGTGAGGTCCTTGAGCATCCTTATCACCATTCTTTTGAATACTATATCTGATCAGTTGCTTGCCTCCATTAGCTCTTTTAGTGGGGAGTGTTCTATTCCTTTTGATGGCTGGTTGTTTCTTCATCTCCCCATTTTAAGGGACCCATTTTTTTTTTGTTCTGTGATTCCTGATGCTCTGCTTTTCCAGCTATCTTTGTAGTGTGCACTTCTGTGGTTGGAGTTCTGTGGGACTCAGTGGTGTGGTCTCTTTGATCTCCTTGTCTGGATGCTCTTGTATTTTCCCTTTCTCCCATTTGTGTGATGTCTCTTCTTGCAATTAGGCTTTTCCTATTGGTGGGTTCTCTCCTTATGTGGATTTACTGGTATTCACAAGTCCTACCTTATCTTGTATGTGATCAGGGGCAGGGGGAAGACAAAATGGAGTAAAACAGTGGGGGAGTGTTCTATGGGAATTAAAGTACTAACAAATAGGGAACAAATAGAAGATCCTTGGATAAGTACCACAATAAGCATGATAATTCACCCAAGTAGCCACTTTTTATAAAAGGTGAAAAAGAGATAAGGTTCTTATTCAGGGGCAGGGGGGAGGAGAATGTGAGCAGATTCCAGAAAGCAGAATGTCTATGTGGGATTAGATGATGAAATATAGTGAGAGTAAGTGATAGAAACTTGGAATAGTGTTGGAGAAACCTCTATTAAAACAGTAATAAAGCTCAGGAAGATAGCAAAATGGGCCATAATCTGGGTACAGTGCTGTGTGGGATTTGGAAAAGCAATAGTAAGAGAAGCAATATTTAATCTGAATAAAAAGAATAAAAATTAAGAGACCAAGAGCAGTGTGTTATTGGAATACAGATACAGTGTCAGAAGAGAAATTAAAATATAATAGGAAAGGTAGAATAGGGAAACTTTTCAAATAAGGAAATTAAACAAACAAAACTCAATGAAAGGAAGAAAAATTTTAAAATTAAAATATAAAGAAAAATAAGAATAACAAAAAGACCCAACATAATAAATAATAAAATGCAAGTTCTGAAGGATATCAAAGTGAAATTTTTTCTCAGTTGTTGGCATTGGTCTTCTGACCTCTCTCTGGTTCTGTCTTTGGTCCTTTCACAGCTTCGGATCTTATTGTTTTACACTTGCAAGAAAAAAAAAAGGAGAAAAGAAAGAAGAAAAGCCTTCTGCTAACTGTAAACCCACCAAATGAGTTCTGCTCTCTTCCTTGATGCCACAATCAGAAGGGGATTGGGCTTCGTTTCTTGCTCCCTGTTTGTTTTTTTTTTCCCTCTCCTGTCCATCTGTGAGAATGTGGGCTGCATCTGGGCCGCCATTTTCCCTGGTTCTCAGCCTCAACCTGAGCCCTCAGAACACTGCAAGGTCCACACTGTCCTATGTGTCAAGCCAATGCCTTCAACTCCCCTCAGTATGTAGCCCTTTGATTAATCTGTGAGGTGCATTGAGTGGGAGCAAGTTGCACCCCTCCTCCTTACTCTTTGTTGGCTTGGGTGCTGCATGAGTGCAAAGTCTTTTTTGGGCAGTTTAGTTCCCCTGTTAAATTAAGTCTCTCTGGGGACTGCTATCTCTTTGGCCCCAGTTGTCGCACTCTGATCAGACTTTGGGGTGCCCTTATTTGGAGCAATTCACACCCATCCTCCTCCTTCTTCTCTGTACTGATCAGCTGCCACCGCAGCACACCAGAGGTCCTTGCAAAGTGGCTGACAGCCTTTTTTTTTCTTTCTTTCTTTTTTTTTTTTTTTTAGTGAATTCCCCTGGTCTGCAGTCGACCTTTCCCAACAATCACTGGGATTTTCACTCAGCCCAACTCTGATCAGTCCCAGGAGTATCTGGGTCATGGTCAGTCACAGCCCTTCTCTCCTCCAACCCCCCAGTGTCACCTAGCTCCCCAATTTCTTTAGTATTGTCCCAGCCAGTAACTACTGTCTCAGCTGTGGTACTCTGCCTGCTCTGTGTCTCCCACTGCCTAGCATCCAGGTCTCTAATGGTGCAGGCCTGTGGCTGCCTTGCTCTGGGAGGGGAGGGAGATGGCAAGTTACAATCACTGAGGTGGCTCTCCTCCAAAGCTCCTATGGTAGCTGCAGTCCCTGGAACAGCAGCAGGGACTGCCACAGCTGTGTCCATGGCACAGGACCTTGGGACCTTCCTGACAGCCTACAAAATCTCCTTACCATCTGTTTTCTATCATCCTCCGCAGTCTTTGGTTTCCAAACTTCAAATAAGCTAGAACTTCATTGGCTGATCACCCAGTTCTTCAGAAGATCTGCTAGGTGTCCCAGTGCATGAGCAAGAGGGTGTAGCTCCCACCTACATTGCCACCATCTTCCAACCCTCCCCCCAGAAGACTTTCTAGGACCATAAAGGGCTTCATTCGCTCATTCTGAGGACTGGGGGGAAGTGAGAGACCAACTCTCCAGGGGTCTATGGGAGCCATTGGTGGACAGGGGACAGAATAACCTGGAATGCCCTAGGCGAGTTCGCAAGTGTAGGGTAAGTAGAGGGAATGTGGCTTCCTCACCCAGGTGTCTGGGTAATGAGAAGGAGGCAGTTTCTCCAACCTTGAATGGGCCTCAAAAACTGTGTCCTCATAGCCTTGAGTCTGGGTACAATAAATGGTTCCCATAACATGAAGTGGGCTCCCATGCACAGCTCATTCTATGTTACTTCACCTTTTGACCTGATGTCAGCTTTGTTTGTGCTAGTATTTAAGGAGGTAGGGGCTTCTCACTGCATGTGCGTTCAGACCCAGACATGCAGAGGGGATAGGTGACATGCAGTTTGACACACAGCTTGCAGCATGCATGGATTGCCCACCCCTGAATAAAGCCATGTCAGACATCCCAACAGCTCCATGAATATTCTGTCTGCCTGAATCTTGTGAACCTGTCTGGCCTTGAATTCTCAGAACACAAGCCAAAATTGTAGGTGTCAACAGAGCCCCTCCACATCCATTATCCCTACAGTCTATATGTGCTAGGTGGAGGTGGTCCGAGGAGTGGAAGATCTGCTCCCTTACTCTGCAGAGCCTGTGATCTTATTAGGAGAGGAAATTAACATGGAAGAGAAAGCCTCAGACAGCCCAGTTTGACTTATATTCATTTCTGAGGGACCCCTAAGCCAGAGAGCCAGACAGACCTGGGGCTGGGGAAGCTGCAAGGTGGGAGGATTTTGGGAAAAGTTCAACATGAGAGCCACTTCCCTTGTTCCAAAACTTCATCATTGGCTATACCCAGAGTCTGAACTCATGCCACACTCCCCTCCTCCTCTTCTGGAATCACTCATTTACTCAATTTTTCCATCAGCAGGTGTTTACTAGTACCAGCTAAGTACCAGGCACTGTGCTTGGCCTTGGGGAAACAATGGTGAGCAACACTGATGGGGCTCCTTCCCTCTAGTAGACTGAACCTGAAAGAAAGCATCCATTTGTCAGCCTAAAACCACACAGAGCTCTGGTAATGGAGCAGGCCGTCTCTAGAGTAGAGGGAAGTTTATGTCAAGCTCTGTGGGAACCCAGACTGAACCTCTCCTCTTCTTTCATGCGAACTATACCATACCCCTCTAAACACCCTTCCCTAAGGCAAACTCCAGGGAAGGTGTGTAGAGATAAGGGACAAACATTTGCTTGGTTCCCAAAATACCAGGCACCAGGCCAGGTGTGTCTCAGTCTGTTCGGGGGCAACCATAACAAAATATCATGTCTGCATTTATTCCTCACAGCTCTGGAAGCTAGGAAGTCCAAGATGAAGATGCTGGAAGATTCAGTGTCGGTTGAGGGCCTGTTTCCTGGTTTATAGACAGTGCTTTGTTGCAATGTCCTTACACAGTGGAAGAAGTAAGGAAGCTTTCCAGAACCTCTTTTATAAAAACACTAATCCCATTTCTGAGGGCTCCACCCTCATGACCTAATCATCTCCCAAAGGCCCCACCTCCTAATACCGTCACATTGTGTGTTAGGATTTTAATATATGAATTTGGGGAAAGAAACAATCATTCAGTCAATAGCACAGTGCTTCATATTTCTTATCTTAGACCTCATCACAACCCTAAGAGATAGATGCTTCAATCCCAATTTAGAAACCAGGAAGCTAAGGAAGCTCAAGGGAGAAAATTATTTCAGCTAAATTTGGCATGGATGGTCCATTACCAGATCTGGCTCTAGAATCCATGCCCTTCCCACAGTTAGATGTTGACCCTGGGAAACATGCAGAACCTCCATCCCCCTTCTCCTGCATAAGCACTGCAGACACATGAATACCTTGACCCCACCCAAGGTTTTGAATAAATTATAGGGAAAGTGCCAGAGTGAACTCCTTCTTCCCTTGCTTAACTTCTGCCTCCCTCTCCCATACATCTTCCTAGTCCTAACTATCCCTGTCCCCTCCTCTTGCCCCAGAAAAATCCCAAGAAGGCTTCACATAACTCCCACTTTCAGCACTCAGAACCTATTTTGCTTCCCGGGTGGGCCCTAGATCTCCATCTGGTTTGGAGGCTATTTTGATTTACTGGAGGCAGATTAGCTGCTAAGATCTGGGGCTGAGCTGCTGGGGTAATGTCTTTATTCACAGAAGGACAATTTTAAAACTTACTCAAAGCACAGAGAACAAATAAATAAATTCCTCTTTCTGTCCCTAGCACTCTCCATCCTGATTCTACAGGCAATAGATGAAGGATTTTTTGCTTCAAACAAGCTCTTAATTGTATGAAGTATGGGGCACAACAGAGTGGACTGAGACTGACTTCTGGGCAGAAATGCCAGGTGAGAGAGTTGGCAGCCCCTGCAGCATCAGGTGAGGTCACTTCCTGGCCCAGAATTTCTGAGGAAATTTTCATACCTCAGAATGAAAATTCTTTCTGAGGAATTTTCATTCATGTGCTTTTGTATAAATGTTCTGGCACAGGAATCACCTCCCCCTTCTCCAGTTGTTGAGAAAGGGGATGTCAGATGAGCTCTCTCCTGAGCCCAGAAAGGGGATAATTAATTACACCATCAATGTCACCAGGTGGGTGGTGATGAGGGTGCCCTGGCTGAGGAGGCAGAGAGGGGATTCAGGCATGGTAGGGAAGAAGAGGTAATAAAAGCTTGCAGCTTTTGACATGCTGTGGTTTCAAAGAGGAGGAAGGGAAGAAGGGCACAAGCCAGTACCTCTGCAATCTTCTCATTTACTCCTCATGGTAATCCTCGGAGAAGAGCTTTCCCATCTCCCTTTACAGATGCAGCAACTCTGAGGAGGGAGGTCCAAGATCACCTGGCAATTGTGGAAACAACATTAAAACACTTGTTTTCTATTGTAATTTTCAGGTCCCTTCTCCTTGTCATGGCTGTCCTGGAAGAGTTTCGAGGAGCTAATGAGGGTTTACATGAGCAGAGAGGAAATGAGGACTGAGAAAAGGAAAAGGGAGGGGATATATTTCTCTTTCCTTCTCCTTTCCCCTCTTTCTCAAAGCCCTCCACCTTGTTCTCACCTGTGCCAGCTCATTTCCTCTGTGGGCTGCACATGCCCCTTGTCACGGTCAGCAGCATTGTGTTCCACACTGGATGACCACCCTTGATCTAGCAGTTTAGGATTGGTCTTTTCTTTTAGTGACATTGGCTTTGGATGATGATGCAAGTGATCATCAAAAAAGCAAGAGTACCTGACAAGGGCCAGTTTGGGCTGCGTGTGGAGCAGAGTAGATGGGAATAGGGGGCACAGAAGTGACCCCAGAGCCTTTAGTCTAGTTTTACCCTGTGCTGGCTGGTCATGTGACCTCCCTTCAAACCAGGCAATGAATGGAGGGGGCAGCATTAGGTACTTTGCATTCATATCCTTGCCTGTGAGGCCATTATTGTTACCCCTCTTTACAAATGAGAACATAAAGCTGAAAGGTCATATGCATAGCAAAGTGTAGGTCTTTGAATTCAGGTGTATCCCATTCCAAAACTATAATTTCTACTCCAAGAAAATAATAGCTACACATAATTTTCTTGGAGGGCTATTTCTTTCATGTACTCTGCCTAGCACTTTGCAAACACCATCTCACATAATCTTTACAGGGTCTCTATTTTGCAGACAAGGAAACTGAAGCTGAGAAAGCTAAAGTCTTTGCTATGAGTGACATAAATCTTAAGTCAAGGCTAGCAACAAACTCCATACTCTTAACCTCTAGGCAAGCTACCACTCAGAAGTGGACTCCAAATAGACAAGACTGAGTGCTCACATTTTATTCAGGGCAGATGGAGTTAATATTTGGGTTGAGGGGTGAGAGGAGAGAGTATGCAGATGGAATGTGTGCTAAGTGCCTTCCTTCCTGCCCTGGGCTCATCCCACTGGAGTTAGCACTTAGCACAGTATCGCATACACTTTTGTTTATGTGGAGCTTCATGAAGGCAGAGCTGGGTCAGAGCCCTATCAATGCCTAGCTGAGGGTTAGCAAGTATTGCAGGTGAGTAAATGAGGCCCTACCGGGGATGTCCAATCCATAGCCCATAGGCCATATGCAGCCCAGGATGGCTATGAATGAGGCCCAACACAAAACCGTAAATTAACTTAAAATCTTTTTTTTCTTATCAGTTTTCATTAGTGTTTGTGTATTTAATGTGTAACTCAAGACAACTCTTCTTCTTCCAGTGTAGCTGAGAGATGCCAAAAGTTTGGACACCTCTGGTGCTGAACTCTAAATGCCGAACTCTAAGTTTCCAATAGTGGCAATCAGGGGTCTTGTGTGAGTTTGGGAAGGTTGCTACTTTGAAGTCCAAGGACATTCCTAAAGTCTCTTCAATCAACCACACAATTATCTGGCTTCTTTTCCTCATCACTAAATCAGTTCTGCCCCTGCCCAGTGATGACAGAAGCTGAGGAAGGGGGAGAAAGGGATCTCATACCACAATAAAGTCCAGTTGTACCTTGTTTTAGTTACATCATTCTGCAGGTATTCAAACAGGTTCAAGAAGGGCAAAGGTACAGACTTAGAACTTAGTCATAAGTCTGGAACATTGGAAGAATTATATTCCCAAAGAATAAAACTGAAAAGACAGTTCCATCCTTCAAGACATAGACCCTCCATGGGTTCCTTCCCATAGGAGTGAGTGGTGTGGGTCTACAGTTCCATGAGAGGAAGTTAGCCTCAGGATCACCCTTGAGGAAAGCAGGGGCTGGCTGGGTAAGATCATGTGAGCCAATGTGGTCTGCACTCCCCTCATGATGTAGGAGATAAATTTAGATGGTAAAATTTTTATGGTCACCTTTGATTTGTGGCAAGGGATGCAGCTTTCCATGCATAATAATTATATGAATTTATTTTTAAACACATTTAAGTAAATACAGTGAGTCACTTTAAAGGCAAGTATGAAATAATGTGATTTGACTTTAGAGAAACAAGGACTTAAGATATTCTAAAAAGGCATCTTTCCCACAGCCTGTGGCAATTCATGGACAAGATGTTGACTATTCTAGGGAACTTCTGTTTGAGTAGCAGACATCTTAGAGACCATCAGTCAAACACTTCATGTCAGAGATGAGAAAATCAAAGCCTGAACTGAGGTCACAGAGAGAAGTCAGCACATACCTTCTTAGGGATACTTATTCTGACTCACTTTCCCTCACAAATCCATGGTGCAGAGCTTGGCCAATCGCCCAGATCCACCAGTGATGTGGAGAAGCGCTGGGTGAGGTTTTAAGCATAGTGGTCTTCAAAATTACCTAAGAAACCTTGAAAAAATATGGAGGCTTGGGTCCCATTCCCAGAGAGTCTAATTGAATAGTTTGATTTGGGGGTAGGATTCAGGGAAATTGTTCTTTAAAAATCTCTCTATCTACCCAATCTGGGCTGGAGACTAGGGACCTAAGATGCACAGCCCTTGGGTTACTCCACCCCTCTACAGCACCTTCTAGGCTCCCCCAACACCTAATCCAGAGATAGAGAGACAGAGAGAGAAAGAAAAGAGAAAGGGGAGAGAGAGAGAGAAAGAGACCAATCCTGGGCCTTGGGCCTAAGCACATCTGGCTTGGAGTTCTGGCTGCATCACTAATATTTACAAGATATGTTACCTAGAAATTCTTTCTTAGAGACTCAGTGACCTCAAAGAGAAAATGATGATAATATTAGCCAGTACCTTAATAAGCTGTAGTGAGAATTAAATGAGAAAATCTATGTATATGGTTTAGCATGGTGCTTAGCACATGCTGACTCCCAGTGAATGCTAATCCTGAGCACCATCATCTTCA
The DNA here is from genome assembly GCA_004026545.1 of Mormoops blainvillei. NCBI lineage: Eukaryota > Metazoa > Chordata > Mammalia > Chiroptera > Mormoopidae > Mormoops > Mormoops blainvillei. The sequence continues at coordinate 88,054 of PVJD01001552.1, read as the reverse complement.
TCACTATGGCTAACAGCCAGAATGATTCTGTTGTTGAGAGAAGACAGGGACTCAGTTGGAACATTCTTCGGGGCAGAGAAGGAGTTCATTAAGTGGCTCAGAATTAAAAAGGGCAGAAGCTAAGGAAAAGTAGGATTTAATTCCTTGTATCCCTGGGGAATGTGATCTCTTTTTTAAGAGATTTGCACTGGCTTTAGTTGATTGTTATTACGCTGTCCTTGTCCATGATGTAAACAAAAGGAAATCCTAACAAAGTTCAAGGTTTAATTGAAATTCCCTGGGATCTCTTACTACATCACTGTGATTGTTCCGTGCTGCTAATGAGCTTGTTCTAGATGATTATCCAAGTGTCTCTCCCATCATGATTCCATTATTGCATTATTTATGACCAGATATGATTATCATAGCCAATGGTTTAAACATCAAACAGGCAGAGACAAGTCAGAGAACCTAACAGATGGACAAAAGGCCAGGGTAAAGTGGAATGGGGTCAGTGGGAAGACTGTGCTGGCTGACAACCTGGTACCCAAAGTAGGAAGGGGAAGGTATATGGATATTAGTGTGGTGAGGAAAGTAATAAGGGGTGGGGGTCATGCTAGAGGAGGCAGTGGACCAGGTGTGGCGACAGATGACAGGTCAGAACTTAAGGAGCTAATGAGGTAATGAGGGTAACCATTACCTATAATTTGGTGAGTTCTAAGAGTGAAAAGCTCTCAATTCTAGTTTTACTTGGAGAAATGGCCAATTGCTGATGATAAACAAAAAACAAAAAGTAATATTTCTGGATTAATGGAGCTTTATGGGCCTTAGAAATGGGAAAGGACCAATGTAAAAGGCAGGATAGGGAGAAGATTGAAAGGATCATTCTTTTCCTGCAGGACTGGGGGCTTATTTTGAGGAGCTGGTGTGTGCCTTTCTCCCTCTCTGATGAACCCAGGTCCCCAGAGCAGGAGCTGCATTGCAGTGAGGGAGAGTTGAATGTTAGCATTCAATTGCTTCCAAGTTTTATTCTTCAAGGATCAGAGTTATGCTAACATGGAGTGCAAACTAAACACAGGATAGATAAGGGAGATAGATTGATGAAATGGAGGTGGGAAGAACCCAGAAGCAGAAGAGAAGGGATTGACATTTGAACATGGTTTTGTAACAGGAATACTGATCCCAAGCCTGCTGCCTCCCCCAGTTACAGACTTGGGGTCCACTGCACTTTCTCAAAACCCATGGTGTGGGTCACCTGGTCTGTTACCTTGCTGCCTCCATCTCACTGTCTCCATGACAAAGAGGCAAATAGTGGGGGGTAGAGTGGCGACTCCTGCAGTTATAGTTTCCCTGGCAACCCTCAGTGGCAGCGCATCCTGGACTGAAAGTGCTGATCTCCTCCATCCCCTCCCCACTGCTGTGCTGTGGAACTGTTTTGGAGCATTGGAGGCCTCTGCCCACATAGCCATCCCACAGTCCCACCAAAAGACACACAGACGCCCCTTGTGTACTCCTGCTTCTGCATGTGAACTCCTGGGCAGTGAAAGGATTGGGGAATCTTCCAGATCTTCTACTCTAAGCCAAGCAACTGGGCACTTGTCCACCCACAGCACCCACCCTAAACCTGTCCACCCTACAAAGTGAATCACAAAGACATGCTTGGGGGGTACATGCATGAAACCTGACAAAATATGAGACCAGAGCTCTAAGAAAGAGGATACCTCCCTCCTTTACCCCAATGACACTGGGCTAGTCAATTACAAGGACTATGATGAACACAATCATAACAATCCCATTTTGCATATTTTTGTCCTTAAATAAAACAGTTACTATCTTCTATTTATAGAAGTAGAAGCTGAGCCCTCAGGAGTTTAAGTGATCTACTCAAGGCCACACAACTACAAGTGGCAGGTCTAAACCTTGCATACCATGGACTGACTGGGAACATCTTTGTCTCTAGTGTGTTGGTCTTGCTGTGTGTGGGCATGGTGGGAGTTAGGGACAGCTAGTGTAGCGAAATTGTGGCCCTGCACTCAGGAAGCTTCTGAAGGTATAGGATATGTGCAGGTGTTCACATGCTGTCTGCCATGTTCTGTGACTCACAGACAACTGAGACTGGGAGACCTTCTTTGCAAGGGGACTGTCTGTTGCAGGGACCTGGAGATATAAAAGCAACTGTCTCCTGGGATTAGATTTCACCTGCTCCCAAGAAACCTCTAAGGAGGCCCAAGACCACCTGTTATGAGCTGAATGTTTGTGTTCTCCCAAAATTTATGTTTGAATACATAACCTCCAATGTGATAGCATTAGGAAGTCATGTTTTAGGGAAGTAATTAAGTTTAGATGAGGTCATAAGGTTGAATCCTACATAATGAGATTAGTGCACTTTCTCTAGAAGGGGATGAGAGACCAGTGCTCTCCACCTATTTCCACTATGTAAGGACAGAGGGAGAAGGTGGCTATCTAAAAGCCAGGCAGAGGGCCATCATCAAGAACCAAATCCTCCCTGTACCTTGATCCTGGACTTCTTAGCCTCCAGAACTGTGAGAGATAAATGTCTGCTGTTTAAACCCCTCAGTCTATGGTATTTTGTTACAGCCACTTTAATGGATTAAGACACAACCCATTCTTGACAGTTCCCACCACAAGGCAGGAACCCAGAACTCATGCCAGTAGGGTCACTCAGGAAAAGGAGGGAATTTTCTTGTCAAGATCTCCAAAGACTGATATGAGCTGACTGAGGGGAGAGATGAAGTCTAGGAGACCAGATGGGGGTATTCTGGGCTGTGCTGTAGAGCAGAGAATAAGGAACGGGAGCAGCTCAAGGCAATTGTCTCAGCAGGCTAAGACACAGAGGCTGGTTTAGCTTTTCTTTCTGCTTTCCCAGGCAGGTCTCCTCAGCTGCCTCCCAGACAAGCAGAGAAAAGACAGGCCTGTGTCTTTTCCTGGAATCTACTGGAGGTTATTGAAGAGGCAACAAGATAGGGATAAAAATCCCAGGGACAGCCTCTGGCAAAGTGCAGTTACTAACTCCATTGACACACCAGAAGCTGGCATTGGCTCTTGGTCAGTTACAGGTGGTTTCCAGTGAGGTTGACCCTCCTTTCCCTGCATCAGAGATGAACCACCCAGGACCTACCCACACCTTTCCCAGGATAGGAGTGTTTGTCTTGTAATTAAATTTCTCCAGGAAAGAAATTTCATCCTGGCAGCTGCTTTCCACATCTCACAATATTTGTCAAAAATTTTAGTTTGAACAAATTTTCCAGAGTCTCATCCATGCCAGGGAAAGTCATTTATCTATATGTTGTCTCAGGCGATCCTTACTATGGTCCTGCAGGCTGGGATGACAGAAATTTGCCTATTTCAGCCACTGGGAAACTCAGGAGGCTCAGAGTTTTGGGTGAGTCAGTTCTGCACAGGTACCAGCTCCCAAGAGTTATAGCTGGGATTTGAACTCTTCTATTTTAAGCCCTGTATCCTGCCTCCTTGATAATTGGCCATAGCTCCAACAATAGTGCAAAAGTCGCTTTCCTCTCTGAATGAAGTAAACAGCTCCACAGTCCTTGGCAAACTCTCCAGCTACCTCCTTGGGCCAGGGACTAGCCAGGAATGTGATGATGGAGGCCTGGTGCCACTCCACCTGTGCCCTCCAATCCACCCACAGATATACCTTTTGGCCAGTTGCTTGGCTTAGAGTAGAAGATCTGGAAGATTCCTCAATCCTTTCACTCCACTTGTCTCCACATGTTCTGCTCTGGTCTGGAAACGTTGAGTTGATTAAATTTTGCGCTCAATCATCAAAATAATCAATTTGTAATTAAGAGCTTATCCCCAGTGCTTTCCAAGCCTTCCTCAGGCCTCTGTACCTTTAACCACTCCCCTCCACTCCACCCTCTTGCCTCCCACTCCCATCTGCCTTCCCAGCATGGGATTGTTTTAATGATATTTCTCTGTTACAAATGACCGGTTTGTAATAATTATATTTTGTGTTGGTAATTGTGGTTTAAAAATGATTTAAAGCATGGAAGGCTTCAATTTATTAGGCATCAGACTTTTTGTGGTGAATTTTTCACTGAAACCACTGCTTAGACATGGAGGGGGCCATCTCTGACACCCTGGGCTGAGCGATAGTCCTGAAATATTGATGGCTTGTGGATTCAAATGTAGCTGAAGAGTTTTATCTTTTATTAAAATAAATGAATCTTGCAACCACACCTTGCTTGTCCAACGTGTCTCACCTCCTATAGCAGAAGAGAGCAAAAGGGTCCACCACCCAGAAAGAGGTGAGGGAAGAGGAGTGTGAGCTTTGACACTTATTACTTGAAACATTTCCATGAAGGACTTTGATTTCCAAAGAAAGTCATCATTGTGTGCACCTGTCAGTCCCTTTTTTAATTCTGTAAAGAGCCTTGGTGAGAGCCGGGGCTAGGTAGTCTTTGGGATGTCTGACTCTGGACTTAAACTGGATTCAAATCTGAACCTTGCTACTTTCTCCCTGTGTGATATTGGGAAATCAGTCAGACTTTCCAAGCCTCAGCAGAGAATTCCCTTGCATAACACATAAAGCCCTTTGTCCAGAATTTGGTATATAGCAGGTGTGTTGTAGCCTGTCATGGCCAGGCAGGTCCACTTGAGACTCAGGGAGACAGAAGTAATGCGTGGAGCAGTGGGGATGCTAGACATGTCTTTATTCATGGGTGCCTGAGCCACGCACACTGCAAGCTGCATGTCTGTGTCCTTGCACACAGTGAGAAGCCCCCATCTCCTTAAGTACTAGCACAAACAAAGCCGTCATCAGGCCAAAAATGTTAGGTAACAAAGCATGATCTGCACATGGAAGCTCACTTCATGTTATGGGAACCATTTATCAGACCCAGACTCAAGGCTATGAGAGCACACTTTATCAGGCCTGTTCAAGGTTGTGAGAAACTGCTTCCCTTTAGTTACCCAGACACCTGGGTGAGGAAGCCAGACTGTCTCCATTTACCCTACAATACCCTATATTGGGTATATAAATATTTATAAGGGTATCCTCTCATATTGATCCCCTTATCATTATGAAATGTCCAACTTTATTTCTTGTTAAAGCCTTTGTTTTAATGCCCATTTTTTCTGATAAACTTATTAGTACCTGAGCTATGCTTTTGTAACCATTTGCATGAAATATATTTTTTCATTTCTTAACTTTTGATGTAGGGTGTTTTTCAATCTGATGTGTGCCTCATATAGGTAGCATATATGTGGGTTTTTTTTTCTTAACCATTCAGCCACACTTTGTCATTTGATTGGAACATTTAATCCATTTACATTCAAAGTGATTATTCAAAGATATAAGTGTTGACATTTTATTATTCATATTTTTAATCTTTTTCTCTTCTTCTTCTTAAAAAAAAAGTCCCTTTAACACTTTTTGTAATACTGGTTTGATGGTGATGAGCTCCTTTAGCTTTTTCTTGCCTGAAAGCTCTTTTATCTGTTCTTCAATTCTAAATGATAGCCTTGTTAGGTAGAGAAGTCTTGGTTTTAGGTCCTTGCTTTTCATCACTTTGAATATTTTGTGCCTATCCCTTCTGATTGGCAAAGCTTTTCTTTAAAATTTAACTGAAAGTCCTTTGGGAGCTCCCTGTGGGTAACTAAATGCTTTTAATAATCTCTCTTTGTCTTTAACATTTTGCATTTTAATTATGATGTGTCTTGGTGTGGGCCTCTTTGGGTTCATCTTGTTTGGAACTCTCTGTGCTTCCTGGACTATTATGTTTATTTCTTTCACTAGATCAGGGAAATTTTCTGTCACTATTTCTTCGAATAGGTTCTCAATCCTTTACTCTCTCTCTTCTCCTTCCAGTGTCCCTATGATGCAAATATTGTTATGCATGATGTTGTCCAAGAGGTTCCTTAAACTATTCTCATTTTTCGTGATTTTTTTTTTTGCTGTTCTTTTTTGGGGTATATTTTATTGATTATGCTATTACAGTTGTCCCATTTTTTTCTCCCCTTTACCCCCTCCACCCTGCACCCCATCCCATCATAGCCACCCACCCCCCCTTAGCTAATGTCTGTGGGTTGTACCTATCAGTTGTCTGGCTTCTCAATTTCCCATACTATTCTTAACCTGCCCCTGCTTATATTTTTGTTTTATTTATTTTTTTTGTCAACATTTTCCCACCACCATTTTCCCCAGCCCCACCGCCCACCTCCCACCCTCAATCCTTCCCCTATTTGGCTTTGTTGATGGGTGCTTTCTGCATGTTCCTTGATGACCCTTCCCCTTCTTTTCCCCCATTATCCCCCTCCCTCTTCCCATCTGTTTACTGACAATTTGTTTTTTATTTCAATTTTTGCTGTTCTGATTAGGTGTTTTCTGATTCCTTCTCTTCCAAACTGATTCAATGCTCTACTTCATCTGCTCTGTTATTGATTCCATGCAATATATTTTTATTTCAGTATTTCTTACTTCTGACTGGTTCTTCTTTATGGTTTGTATCTCTTTGTGTAAGTTCTTTTTTTAATGTTCATTGAGCATTCCCATAACCAGAGTTTTGGACTCTGCATCTGATAGATTGCTTGCCTCCATTTTGTTCAGTTCTTTTTCTGGAATTATGTCCTGTCCTTTCATTTGGGGCATGTTTCTTTGACTCCTCGTTATGACTGACTCCTTGTTTTTTGTTTATATGTATTAGGTAGATCTTCTATGTCTCTCAGTGTTGCAGGGTGGCCTCATTTAGTAGGTATCATGTATGGCCCAGTGGCATAGTCTCCCTGGTTACCTGAGCTGGGTGTTCCATGGGTGTCCTGTGTGTGAGATGAGTGTGCCCTTCTTTGTAATTGATCCTTGATGCTGTTGGTATGTCAGTGGGTAGGAGTGACCCTCAAACTGACTGGATGTGAAGACTGACTGTGACTATAGTAGAGGAACTATTGTGTGGGTCTGACTCCACAGAGCTGGATTCCTTTTATCAGGACCTTGGTGCCTCCAGAGTCTACCCTTTGTGTTACTTGCAGGGCTAATTGGGTGGGGCTCTGGTGTGATCTGAAGCTGGCCAACAGGGGCTTTTGTTTTGGGCCTATTTGGAGGGACTTTAGTGCACGCCACTGTCAGTTGCTGCTGTTCTGGGCTCAAAGACCCTGGGATTGGCTATGCTATAAACCAAGGCTGGCCGCCACTAGTACCAGGCTCAGGGCCACTTAACAAGAGGTACAGGACATGCTGAGACCAGCCATTGCTTGTTTGAAGTTTGTGAACTTTTGAGAGATTTTAGAAAATTCTGCACCATGTGCTAATGCTGGCTACTTATAAGGAATAGCTACTAAAAGGGGTTTGCACCTTTGCCTGAGTTGTGTAAGGAAGGGTCTCAGAGAATCACCAGGGTGGGATAGTGGTGTTAACCAGTTGCTGGAGACTCAGATGTTGTGCTTGTCAGCACCTGCCATCTCTGTGTGCAGAGGGCTCAACAAAGGAACAAGGGCACCTACATGCACTTCTGTATGTGAGAAAGCTGTCCGTCTAGCCCTTGGCCTGAATCCAGACAATTATTATCCTGTTCACATCTTCTGGGCTTTTTGTGCTGTTTGCTCGAACTCAGGGCAAGTGACTGTGAGCAAGTGAGTCTGTGGTTGGGCTCTTTATGAGAACACCTGGGTCTATAGCAGCCCTTTCTCTTATCTACATGGAATCCCTGATGATTTTCATTGCTAAATGTAGTGGGGACTCCTCTTCCCAGCTCTGGTGCTCCAGGTTGATGATCCTTGTGTGGGGCTGAAATCTTGCTTCTTAGTGGTACCTCTGCAACCAAGACCTCACTCCTGATTTTTAACCACAACACTGGGAATGAGACCAGCCTGTTTCATGTCTCTGTCCCTCCTACCAGTCTTGATATGGTTTCTTTTTTATGTTCTTAGTTATAGGACTTCTATTCAGCTAGTCTTCAAGTGGTTCTCAGGGGTACTGTTCTATAATTTAGGTGTAATTTTGACGTGACCATGAGAAGAGGAGAGTACCATATTTATCTACTCTGCCATCTTTACCAGATTAATTAGAGATCATTTTTTAGAGTTTGTTTTAAAATTATCTTTTGTTACCTGAATTGCCTTCTACTGGGATCAATTTTTCAGGGTGTTTGTTTTATTTTTTAAAATATTTAATTTATTTATTTTTAGAGAGATGGAAAAGGAGGGAGAAACAGGAGGAGAGAAACATCAATGTGTGGTTACCTCTCTTGCACCCCCTCCTGGGGACCTGGCCTGCAACCCAGGTATGGGCCTTGACTGGAAATTGAACCAGCAACCTTTTGGTTTACAGACTGGTATTCAATCCACTGAACCAAACCAGAGAGGGCTTATTTGTTTTATAATCACAAGTATTTGGGATTCTTGGATATCTGTTCATGTATAAGCCTGAGAGGATAAAAAGCCACTTATGGGCTTTGTGTTTATAAGCTGGGTTTTCTGACTGACGGACTTCATCTTGGGATGACTGTGCTATGGGCTCATTTTACTGAGAGACACCTGAGCATCAGCTAAAGCAGGATATTTGTGTTTTAGAGTCTTTCAATTTTTTTAGAAAAAAAGCTTTGTTTTGTTTTGGCCAAGAGGGCAGAAATATGGCTGACAGGAATTCTACACAGTGTGAGGATGGGCAGCTACTGTTTAGTACATGGCTTTTTGATCAACTTCTACAATTTAGCTCCAAATATCACTCTCACACTCTAATGTTCCTTATATCTGAAAGCGAAACCTACTTCCCTGGGCAGGTTGGCTGCATTCCCAACAAGAGCTCCCCTTTTCTTAGCTTCATCAGTGAAAATCTCACCACCCATTGTCTTTGAAACATTTAAAAATCTCTCTATTTACTGATATACTTTTTTCATTTTCTTTGTTATTTAAAATTATTACAAATTATTACTAATATGCAGGAAAGTGTGGGATATAATATAAAAACATTTGTATACCCATCCTCTCAGTTCTGTTAAATTACTTATTCATAACATTTTGCTATATGTTTCATAACTTTTAAAAAAAGAAAATAAATAAAATATAGATTTAACTGACATATACCTCTACCCCATCCTGTTACCCAACTTCTCCATTTGTAACCGTTGTGGTATTTTTTACTCCCATGCATGTTTTTATATTTTTGTTACATGTATGTGGTATACCATATATGCTATTGCTTTGAATGTTTTGTATTTTTATCAAGTTAGCAAAGTATATCTGTTAGTCTTTAAATTACTTCTTTCAACATTTTTTAGGACTTTCAATATTGTACAAGTAGCTTTGTTGCTGAACTGTTTAATGGAAATTCTTATGTTAATGGAAATTTGGACTGTTTCCAATTTCTCACTGTTACATATAGTGCTAGTCTGAACATTCTTGTTCTTTTCTCCCTGAATATGCATGCGAAAATTTCTGTATACATATATGCTGTGTTGTAGCATATGGACTTCTTCAACTTTACTACATGTTGGCAAATTGCTCTTCAAATTAGATATGTAACAGGGTGCAGAGTGTATCCCCCTGCAACCCTTGATTGGGGAAAGGGGGGAGTGGATGATATGGCATTTAAAATACATTATATAACAATGGCAAGTTAATAGCCTTGCCTTCCAGAGGGGAAGAGGGCTGCCACCTAGGGCAAATTGCTTAGTGACTATGAAAATATTCGGGGACTCATGACATAGCTGGAGGGAGCTTATATAGCACCTGCACAAGGGGCAGGGGATAGATGCCCACCCTTGATGTCCATGTATCACTGGGAACTTTTACCCTGACTAAAGATAGCAACCGAAAGAAGGTAAAAGATATGGGGAAACTGGCAAAAATGGTGGACATTAACACACCATAGGAAGGGCCATGTATGAGATCATGCAGGAAGTTCTGGGCCAGGTATTTAAATGAGGGTGGGCTGAAAGAGAGGAGATACATGCCGCCTGGAGTAATAGAGAAGAGGTCAGAAAGTTAGAAGTCCAGTGAATCATCAGAGTTGGCAGAGGACTGGCAGAAGACCTGCCTAGGCACCCAGATTCGAGTCTGCCCAGAGAAGATGGTGGCAGAGCGGACAGAGCTGCACAGGACCTGCCTACCCACCTGGATTGTGAGAGATGCTTGGAAATGAACTGTGATCAGGAATGCTGATCTAGACTTCTGCATTTCTGAAGACCGGTACCTCTGACTGACATATTCTGAAACTGGCCTGGTTTGGCAAAGGGAGGCAGGACTATGTGCTTTTGGGGTAAAGAGAGTGGAACTTACCAGCAAAAATATGCCATTATTCTAAATCTGTATAACTTTTAAATAAACAACCCCTTTCCTTTTTCACCAAACACTTGCATTTGGAGTCACGCTTCTTGGCAGTGGGCAATCTAACCCCACATCTCTTCAAGAACCTCATGGAGGGGGTTCTGTAACAGAATATCTATTTATCCCCCTAACCATCGATAGCATACAGGGGTTTCTTGCTCCATGTTATTTGCCAGTAGCCTATATTGTCAGCAAACCAGGTTTGTTTATCTGATTAGTGTGAAACAGTATCTTACATTTAGTTTGTGTTTGTTTATAACAATCAAGTTGGGACTCTTTTTATTGGCATTCAAGCTTTCTCTGCTGTGGACTCAATTGTCTATTGGGTTATCTTTATCTTAAAGATGTATAGAAGACTTTGTATCTGACATAATCTGGGTGATTATTAGAATCTCAAAATTTCAAGCCCTATCCTAGACCCACTGAATTTGGATCTTCATTTGAACAAGATTCAGGTGATTTCATTACACTTTTTGAGAAGCGCTGGTTTACAACATTTTGTATAAGTCTGGATTCTCTGTCTTCTGATATTTGGTAGAAATTTTCTGTAAAACTGCCTGAAAATGATGTTTTGTTAGTCATAGCTATTGCTGATATAAGTAAAGTTTTAGTTACTTATTCAATTCCTTTAATGTTTATAGGCACATTCTAATTTTCAATTTTCTTCAGAATAAGTTTATTTTTTTCCAGAAAACTACATCTTATCTGTGGTTACCAATGTATTTATAAAAAGATGTTATTGTTAATTTTGTAGTTTTTAACTTCTCTGTTACATCTGGAGTTATATTACATTTCCATCTTAATACTGTTTGTTTGTGTGCCCTCCCCATCAGTTCTGCCAGAGATTTGTTTGTTTTATTAGTCTTTTCAAAGGAGAGGGCCTGATTTTATTGAACTCTTTAACAATTTCCAGTCATTATTTTCTACCTTTATTATCTTCTCTTTTCTACTTTGTTTGGGTTCACCCTGTCTCTCTTTTCCAACTCCTATGTTGAACTCTTAGTTCATTTACTTTTTAAGATTACTCCGCCATGACTTAAGCATTTAAGGCTACACGAAAAGCTATGTGGTTTGATATGTCATATTTTTATTTAGATCAAAATGTTTTCCAATTTCTCCTTTTATTTCTTCTTTGACATATGAGTTATTTAAAAGCACATTTTTTTAAATGTGCTTTTTTAGCTTCCTAGGTTAGATTTATTCCTAGGTACTTTATTTTTCCTTTTGCTATATTAAGTGGGATATCGTTCCTGATTTCTGATTCTGATATTTCATTGTTGGTGTATAAAAATGCCTTCAATTCCTGAATATTTTCTTTGTATCCCACTGCTTTCCCAAATTCACTTATTAGGTCAAGGAGTTTTATGGCAGAGTCCATGGGGCTTTCTATGTACACTATGATGTCATCTGTAGACAATGATAGTTTTACTTCCTCCTTTCCTATTTGGATGCCTTTTATTTCTTTTTTCTTATCTGATCACTGTGGCCAAGACTAACAATAATATGTTGAACAGAAGTGGTGAATGCAGACACCCTTGTCTTGTTCCTGATCTTAGTGGAAAAGCTTTTAGTTTTTGCCTGTGAAGTTGAAACTGGCTGTAGGTTTCTCGTATATGGCCTTTAATATGTTGAGGCCTGCTACCTCTACTCTCACTTTACTGAGTGTTTTTATCATAAATGGGTGCTGTACCTTATCAAATGTTTTTCCACATATGTTGATATGATCATGTGTTTTTTGTCTCTCCCTTGGTTTATGTGATATATTACATTTATTGATTATGTTTATTAATGTATTATGTATGTTGTACCATCTTTGTCTCCCTGGGATGAATTCCACTTATTCATGGCATGTGATCTTTTTAATATATTGCTGGATGTGATTGGCCAATATTATGTTGATGATTTTAGCATCTATGTTCATCAGCAATATTAGTTTGTAGATTTCTTTCTTTGTTGCAACTTCATCTGGTTTTGGAATTAAGGTGGTCCTGCACTCATTAAAAAGGTTTGGAGTCTTCCTTCCTTTTGGATTTTTTTTAAATATGAGAGGGATTAGCTCTTCCTTAAATGTTTTGTAAAATTCTCCTGTGAAACCGTCTGGTCCAGGGCATTTGTGGTCTGGGAGTTTTTTTATTAATACTTCTTTTTCACCAGCTGTAATTTATCTGTTCAGGCTTTCTGCTTCTTCCTGATTCAGTTTTGGAAGATAATATTTTTCTAGAACTTTGTCCATTTCACCTAGGTTTTCACATTTCTTGGCATACAGTTCGTAGTAATTTATTACAATCCTTTGTAGACCTGTACCAGAAAACTACATAACAGTGAAGAAAGAAATTAAGGAAGACACAAACAAATAGAAGCATATACCATGTTCAGAGATTGGAAGAATAAACATTGTCTAAATGTCCACACTATCCAAAGCAATTTATAGATTCAGTGCAATCCCTATTAAAATACCAATGACATATTTCACAGATATAGAACAAATATTTAAAAAATTTATATGGAATGATAAACAACCCTGAATAACTGCATCAATTTTGAGAAAGAAGAACAAAGTCGGAGGGATCACAATACCAGATATCAAACTGTGTTACAAGGCCATGGTTATCAAAACAGCCTGGTACTGGCATAGGAACAGACACATAGATCAATGGAACAGAATAGAGAACCCAGAGAAAACCCATGTCTCTATGGTCACTTAATATTCAACAAAGAATGCAAAAGTATAAAATGGGATAAAAATAACCTCTTCAACAAATGGTGTTGGGACATCTGGACAGTTACATGCAAAAAAAATGAAACTCAACCACCAACTCACACCATACACAAAAATAAACTCAAGATGGATAAAAGACTTAAAAATAAGTTGCAACACCATAAAAGTCCTAGAGGAGAGCATAGACGGGAAAATCTCAGATATTCCACTCAGCAATATTTTCACTAGTATGTCCCCTAGAGCAAGGGACATAAAGGAAAGAATAAACAAATGGAACTTCATCAAAATAAAAAGATTCTGTGCAGCTAAAGAAAATGTCAGCAAAATGAAAAGGGAACCAACTGTGTGGGAAAATATATTCACCAATGATACGTCAGACAAGGGTTTCATCTCTAAAATATATAAAGAACTCACACAACACCACTTTAGGAAGATAAACAACCCAACTAAGAAATGGGCAAGGGACCTGAACAGACACTTCTCCAAGGAAGACATACAGAGGGTCCAGAGAAATGCAAATTAAAACCACAATGAGATACCACTTCACACCAGACAGGATGCCTCTTATTTTTTCTTCTTGTCTGATTACTGTGGCTAGGTCTTCCAGTACTATGTTGAATAACAGGTGAAAGTAGACACCCCTGTCTTCTTCCCAATCTTAAGGGGAACATTGTAGTTTTTGCCCTTTATGTATGATGCTGGAAGTGGGTTGGTCATATATGGCCTTTATTAGGTTCCCTCTATTCCCACTTTACAGAGAGTTTTTATCATAAATGGGTGCTGGATTTTATCAAGTGCTTTTTCTGCATCTATTGATATGACCATGTAGTTTTTAATCCTTTATTTTTTTATGTGGTGAATCACTTTATTCATTTATGAATTTTGCTCCAAACTTGAATTCCTGAGATAAATCCCAATTGATCATGGTATATGATATTTTTGCTTCATTGCTCTATTCAGTTTGCTAATATTTTTGTTGAGGATTTTAACATCTATGTACATTAGGGATATTTGCCTGTAATTTTTTTTCTTTCTAGTGTCTTTATCTGTTTTTGGAATTGGGATAATGCTTGCCTTGTAAAATGAGTTTGGGAGCCTTTTCTCCTTTTGAACTTTATGACATAGTTTGAGAAGGAGAGGTGTTAGTTCTTCTTGAAATGTTTGGTAGAATTCACTTGCAGAGCCATCTGGTCCAGGGCTTTTTTTATTGTTTGTTTTTTTTATTACTGCTTCAATTTCAATAGATGTAATCTTTCTATTCAGGTTCTCTAGTTCTTCCTGATTTAGTTTTAGAAGATTGTATGTTTCTAGGAATTTATCCTTTTCATCTTGGTTGTCCTGTTTGTTGGTATATATTTAGTCATAATATTTTCTCGAATAAATGATTTAACTATGCATATAATTCAAGGTTGACAGTTTTTCTTCCTTAGACTTTAAATATATTTATCCACTATTTTCTGGAGTCAGTACAAATCTTCTTTCAGATAATCTATGTTTTTATCTCTGCTTATTTGAAAGATCTTCTTTGCCTTTGCTGCTCTGAAATTTTGCAGTAGTATTTCTTAGCGTGCATTTAATTTTATCTACCTTACTTGAAATTCTTTACAAATATGGGAATTTCTAATTCTGGCAAACTCTCACTCATTATCTCTTGGAATATTGCTTCTTCCCTAGTCTCCTTATTCTGTCCTCATTTAACTACTATTAGATGTGTGTTGAACATTCTCATTTAGTGTCCATGCCTCTTATTCCCTAATATTTTTCATTTTTTTTATATTCGGTGATGCATTATGGGCACTTTCTTAAGATTTACTTTTTGTTCACTAATTCTTTAGTTTTGTCTGCTATGTTGTTTCATCTGTACATTGAATTTTTAACTTCAATAAGTAGACATCATTCATTTCTAGAACTTTTTGGAGAGTTATATCTACTTTGTTTTCTTAGTGATTTTTATATTTTAAGTTACTTCTTTTATGTCTTTAATTATTTCAAGAAATAGAGTATTTCCAGCACCCAGAAGTCCTTTTTATGCCCTTTTCAGTCATGACAATTCCCCCTTCCAAAGAAAATCATTATACTGACTTTTGTAGTAATTGTCTTTTCTTCCTTCTTTACCACATGTGTTCTTTGTGTGTTTTTAAATTGTGTTGTAAACTCAACTTCAATGGCATTTTATCACCAGTGTCCTGGGCAAACATAGACGAGAACATGTCCTTCCAAGGCCATGTTATGTTCTCTATGTATCCACTATTCCAGAACCACTTTCTAATATAAAATTATCAACTTGTTTGCACCATGTAAAGTCAAAGACAAATTTTGTATGAGGAGTTATTCCATGGTTATACATTTTCTAGTAAGACCTTTACCTCACTCTTGCTGAGACAGACAAACTTCTTTGTCATCTTCCTGGGCTCAGTGAACTCCTATCCCAATCTTTGGTGGGAGTGTATTCATTTGTGGATCAAGGCTCTATGCAAAGATTGCAGATGTAACACTTCTCCTTAGAAAGCCTATTCCTGGGGCCTCATATAAGCACTACTAATCCCATATGCTTGTGGTTACCAAAGCTGGCAAAATCACACATCTGCTACAGTATCAATCTAAGTGCTTCCAGCTTCAGATTCTTTGTGTATGGCTCCGGGTGATTTTTTTTTTTCTTTTTTAAAGGTCAGTGAGACATCTAAAGGATTCATGCCTTTCTGGGTATTTGTCCTGGGCCCACATCCTGGCCGACTGGTCTACCACACTGCTCAACTAAAAGCCCTAACACTTCTTCCTCAGCCTTGATTCCACCATGTCCCACATCCTCCTACATCCTTCTCTCCAGCACATAAAGTCTCTGATCTGGCCATTCCTGAGCCTGAGTGCCCTTTCATTTCAGTGCCTTGGGGCCCATTGGTGAACCTCAGGCTTCTCACCAGTTTTCATGCAGACCTTTCCTGTTTGGCTGCCTCCACCAGTCATTATTCCTCCACCTACCCCTGTCTATTGGTCAGCATCCTTTACGTGCAGCTGTCTCATCTCCTGTTCTTGGTCTTTAATTTTTAAAATTTCATTGTAGTGGGGATTTGGTAGGGAGAGAAAATAAACACATGTTGAATTCTCCACTTTTAGCTGAAAGTCCAAACAGTATGTTATCTTTGTGTCTCTTTAATTACAAATGAGGTTGCACTTTCTAACATGTTTATTTGTAAAACTCTTTTTGTTGCATCAGTTACCATTCATTTCCTTTACCTGTTATGTATTTGTTCTTCTCACCCAATCCCAGCCCATCTTGACTCTTTGAAAGTTCTTTACAATTTATATATTAATTATTTATGTTAAAATATTAACACTTGCTCTGAAAGGTTAGAAGCAAATATTTTTCTTCAGTCTTTGTTTTTTATAGAACTATTTTATTAGTTTGTTATTTACATAAATTCTTATTTTCATGGACTTCGATCTGCTGAGTTTTACCATCTATTAATTTTTCTGTATGGACTGGGAGCATCTGCAGTGCTTCTGCTTTGATTGGGAGAGTGAGAATACTTCCCAAAGACTCATTGCCCATACTATTGTTTGGCTCTATAGGGAAAGAAGGACCTGAAAGGAAGAAGAGAGAAAACATTAGGAGAGTTTTATTAGAGTTTTCATTTGGCTCTGGTCATCTGTCAGTGTATAGATAATTGAGAAGTGACTACAAGTGAAATTGATAAAACTGACCTTCTTAATTTTGTGCCAGTATGCTCTATCATTCACTGTGGGCAGGAAAGCAACTTCCAGGCCCACCCTTATGCATGTGCTCACCCATCATCTTTCTTGAAATTTTGCACACTGTGACCTACACTTTGTGAACTCACCCTTCTAGCAAGTTCCCTTTAAGACATGTTCACCTCCTGATGCCAAAAGTGTTGAAAGATAAGCACCCGGTATTTATTGCTGCCTGAGTTCTAGTGCCCCCAGCTAGTGCTTAAAGAGGAAGCAGCATATATCCCAAGTGCCTCTGATGGTAGCTGGCATGATGTTTGGTAACAGAATTTGTAGAACAGGCCCAGGCTAGGGAATTTTCATACTGTTTTTCTCCGTAAGTAATTTTCAGTGTTTATACTCTGTGGAGCCCCTTTTGAGTGTCAGAGCAGAATAAGTGCCAGTTTTAATGGACTTTCTAAATCATAAAAATTATTTGTAAAATTGCATCTGATTAAAACAGGAAAATGTTTCATTATTTAGAAAAATCTCCCTGCAGAGACTCATTGAGGCAACTAGAGGTAGAGAAATGCAGAGAATGCTGATTCTGTGGAGTTTTCTCTCCATGGAAATGATGCGACTCCACTTAAAGTTGCCTGCTCTCCTCCCCAGGTCCCCAGTCCTTCTACCTTCCCTGATGAAAGGGAAATTGACATTAGTCATTTTGTAATAAGTCTATGTGACAACACATTATTAGCCAGGACACCGATTGCATACAAGGTACAGCCAGTTAGGGGAGGGAGTGGGGCTGGGGGATATTCTAAAACCTCTGACTTGCCACCTACAATAGTTCCCCTAGGTCAAAGATGAGCACAGTAAAAGCCAAAAAGCTCACTTTCCCCATCTGGACCAAGCTCTCCTGGCTAGCCATGAAACAGAAAACGACATTGAGTTATCCCACTGTAATAAATCACCCACTAGAATGCCCTTTCCAGTGGATAGTCAATTGAGTCTGATTTGGGCATTTAATCTAATAGTCAGTCAGTTAGATGAGCAAACCAACAACCAATGTCAGGACCAAGCCTCTTTGTCCGTAAGTCTGGAGAGAAGGCAAAGGCCAAGCACTGTCCTGTCCTCATGGAATCCCCAGTCAAAGGAAAGGAGGGCAGGGCAGGCATGGCCCTAGATGTAGAGCAGACTGTAAGGACATGATGAGTAGCAGGCAAATTGCTATGGCTCAGTCCTGGTGTCATTCAGTTATCAGAGCCTGGGCAAGTCCTTCCACTATCAGTGTGCCCTAGAGAGAGAGTCTGGTATCACTAGGTATTTCAGTTATGCAGCTTGATATAAAAACAAGAGTGAGTTCATGTTTTCTTTGATTCTGTGGGATAACTGGGCTCCGTTGGTCAGTAGTTCTACTCCACAAGTTATCGGATTGGCTCATTCATTAGGCTGCATTTAGCTAGGGCTGGAACACCCAAAATGGCTTCATTGCCATGTCTGGCACCCCGGGGTGGTTGGAAGACTGCATGGCCTCTTCTTCTCCATGTAGCCCCACTGAACTCTGTCATCTGTCAACAACCAACAGTCCAGCCATTGTGTCTCTGCATAGTGGTGGGATCCTAGACTTGGACCTGGCATGGTGTCACTTCTGCTGTATTTCACTGGTTGAAGCAAGTTGTGGGACCAGCCTAGGTCAAGGGAAAATAAATTCCACGTCTTAATGGAGAAGGGACAGATATGTACAGGAATGGGAGACATTTTGATGACCATCTTTGCAGTCTCCTACACTGCCTATGAAAAGGGTTGGATTTGAAGTCAGAAGACCTGAGTTTAAGTTACATTTACCCCCTTTCTTGTTGAGAGACCTTCGGCAAGTCATAAGAACCCTAAGTTGTGGTTCTCTCTTTGATAAAACCCCCTCTGCCAAGTTTTAAGAGTGCCGATGTGCTGAGACCATGAATGACAAAGCAATTGGCCAATGCCTGCTCTAGAGCAGAACAGATTGTTCTAGATACCCCTAGGCCCTATTGTTGCCCTGGTTAATTAGGGGTCTCATCTTCTTCTGGATCATAAACTATATATATTTTTTTCATTTAAAATGACTTCATTCCTCTTGGGTTGCCATGATTTCCAGTTTTGCTTTCTGTTCTATTTTCCAATGCTTCACCAAGATGCAGTTCCACCCTTTCCTGGGATGCACAGTTATGTAGTTTTTTTTCTGCACCAGGGCACCTGTCCCAAGGGCACTGGGGACCTGAGATTTCCATGTGTCCTGCCAGCCAAGCTGGGCACCCCTGCATCTCATCTTGCCCTAATGCTTGCAAGAGATCTGTGTGGACTAGGAGTAACCATAATTGGTGTGACCCTAAAAGACTTGAGGGGCCAGTAGTGGGGGCCTACCAGCCACCAGTAAGGCCATCAGCCCAGCCATTGGCATGCCAAACCCCTCCCTGCTCCCAGCTTCTTCATTGTGCCTTGCTGTGCCTTACTACCCATTGCAGAGCCCCTCTGCTTGACACTGGGGTTAAGAGCTCTGCCCTGCTTACCTACCAGCTCCTGCCTCCAGCTTTCTTGGCTTCCCTTTTGGTCCTCTCAACCCTATGCCCAGCTGCTCTGCACTGCCTCCCACAGAAATTATTTTTTTAAACTTTTTCTTTAGTAAAGAGCCACTTTAAATAATTTAAAACACCACTGGTCTCTCCTAATGAGCAGGAGAAGAGATGCAGAGGCACTAAATTCTCTAGAGCTCTCCTGTAGCATTCTGCTGTCATTATCTCTGAAAATATTTCTCTTCCCACAACACACAAAATATTTTCTGGGGTGCGTCACTACCTATTTTAGAGTCATTCCATTGAATACTTTGTTTCCTTCTAGCATCTCCAAACTCTACACACTATCAATAGCACAAACTTCAAAAGCTGAAACTTGATACTGAACTCCAATTTTAACCTGTCTGCCAAGTGCCCACCACATTCCTACTCCAGACTTAGCCCTAGGAAAGAAAGCAAAACAACAGAGGACAAGGACACTTCCCCCATCAGCCCATTCTGATGGGGTCACTGGTGCCCAGGTCCTCAGGAAGGACATCATCTGCTTTGAGTACACCATGAAGCCAGTTCTGCCTTTATTCGTGGAACCTGCCAGTTACCCCTGAAACCCCGGTGCTGCAACCCTAACACTTCCTACCACAGCCTGCCCATGGTGATCCAGTTAGCCTTTTATTTTCTGGTCCTAATCTCCTGACTCTCTACTATTTAGAAACCAGCCTGCCTTGATATGCCTGACATCCACCCTTACCCTCACCAGAGAACTTGGTGCTTTATCTACAATAACGTGGCTGCTCCTGTGGAAATACCAGACTGCTACTTCCTGGCTCCACGCATCACCTGCCCCCAAACATCTACCCCATCGCCAGCCTGGCCATCTACAGAACCCCTCTAGTCTCTCCAGTTCTCTTGGCATGGGACCCCCCATTTCCTTCTCCACCCCCTAGAGCCAGCCTCAATAACTGGGTCTCTTTTCTCCACCATCTGGCATGTGCCGACTTTCTTCTCCTCCTCACTAGTCTGTGTGATAGTCCCACCAGTTCAACTCTTAAAATGCACTCTTATCTTAGGCTTGAATTCAGGCTGCCTACATCTCTTTTTTACGTTTTAAATGATTGTTTAAATCCTTACCTGAGGATATGTTTATTGATTTTAGGGATAGAGGAAGAGGAGAGAGAGAGAGAAAGAGAGACAGAGAGAGAGAAACATCATTTCCCCCCATAGGTGCCCTGGCTGGGGATTGAACCTGCAACTTTTTGGTGTATGAGATGATTCTCCAACCAACTGATCCACCTGACCAGGGTCACATCTCTTGCTTAGATGAGAAAACAGTCCCTAATAATCCCCCCTATTTCCAACTGTGCCCCGGAATTAATTCTTTAAAATGAAGTTGGGGAAACCATTCTAAAACCAGAGGCTGGCATGAATTTCCCCACCTGGACCACATAGGTGGTTGTCTTTCTAAGGCCTCATGCACCTCATAACCAGCCCTGCTTACCTCATTATCCTGTAATCCCTTCCTGCACTACACTGGTTCAGACTGAGTGCTTCTCCCTGCCCTTGACTTAGTGTTTTCTCACCTCTTGAGTACTAAGTACTGGGTTCAAATTCTGAAGCAGTGTCACTTTATGATTAGGTGAGGTTAATTAGAAATCTAATTTACTCCAAAAAAGTTATTTTAGATTTGGAGTTTGAAGGTAATATAATAGTAATGATTATGAGAATAACAATAACAATGACAGCTAATACTTTGATTGTACAAATTAATTAAGCAAAATATTTAACCTCCTAAGTCTTAGTTTCCTTATCTATAAAATGGGGATAGTAGGGTTGATATGAGACTTAAATGAAATAATGCCTACAGGGCCTCTATTTTGTGTTTGGTAACCATATGGGAAAATATATTTGCCAATGATACCTCGGACAAGGCTTTGATCTCTAAAATATATAAAGAACTCATAATGACTCCACACTAGGAAGACAAAAATCTAATTAAAAATGGGCAAAGGACCTGAACAGACACTTCTCAAAGGACTACATACACAGGGCCCAGAGACATGTGAAAGGATGCTCAACATCACTAGCCATCAGAGAGATACAATTTGAAACCACAGTGAGATACCGCTTCATACCAGTCAGAAAGGACAGCATTAACAAATCAACAAGCAAGTGCTGGTTATGTTGTGCAGAAAAGGGAACCCTAGTAAACTGTTGGTAAGAATGCAGACTGGTGCAACCACTGTGGAGAAAATTATGGAATTTCCTCAAAAAACTAAAACTGGAACTGCCTTTTGACCCAGCAATTTGACTGCTGGGATTATACCCTAAGAATCCGGAAACACCAATTCGAAATAACCTATGCACCCAAATGTTCATTGCAGTGCAATTTACAATGCCCAAGTGCTGGAAACAGCCTAGGTGCCCATCAGTAAATGAGTGGATCAAAAAACTGTGGTACATTTACAGAATGGAATACTACACATCCAGAAGGAAGCAGGAATTCCTACCCTTCAGGACTGTGTGGATGGAACTGGAGAGCATTATGCTAAGTGAATAAGCTAGGTGGTGAGAGTTAAATACCATATGATTTCACTTACAAGTGGAACCTAAACAACAAAACAAACAAGTAAGCAAAATATAACCAAAGACATGGAAATAAAGAACAAACTGACAGTAACCAGAGGGTAGGGGAAGGGGCATAATGAGGGAAAGAAGGGGAAATGTCATCAAGGAATATGTATAAAGGATCCATGGGCAAAGACAACTGGTTGGGGTGTAGGATTGAATGTGGGAGGTGTGGATGGGTAGGGCAAGGGAGAGTAATAGGGGGAAATGGGGACAACTGTAACTGAACAACAATAAAAAGAATTTTTTAAAAAGATCCAAAGGGGAAAAAAATAAGCTATCTTATTATTGTACTGAACAAACCATCTGGAATTCTAGCCTGGCTTCCACCACTGCCTTGACCCTTTCCCTCTCCCACCTACCTGGATAACTATCACTTATTTTTTTAGTCTTATTTTAGATAACACTTCCTTCAGGAAGTCTTCCTGAACCCCTTCAGCATTTGTTAGGTACTATTTCTGAAGGAAGAGATAGTCAAGAGTGAGGAAACTCTGGAGATTCTCCAGGAGTAAGACAAAGGACATCAATACAGAACAGAGACCCTATTAAGACAAGTTCCTCAGAAATTAGAAAACTGGTGGTTCCCCAAGACTAGGACAAAGGACATCGATAGAGGACAGAGACCCTGTTCTAAGACTAGTTGTCACCACTTTCTGGAAAAGCACTGAAACATGGCAAATCATGACTACACCTGTGCAGAAGATTCTACATGACTCCTGTTTGATTAGAGTGGCATTATAGTAAATTAGCATTATGGGACCCCCTCTCCTGGTGGGCAATCAAGGAAAATCATGGGAGATCAAATGCACAGTAGTGTAAAAGTTATATAACTACTTATACATGTGCAGTAAAAACCCACCATAAACTAGCCAGGAAATATTAGCCCTATAAGAATAGAACCCCTCCAGCTGCTGAGGGTCAATCTCTGCTCAGAGCTGACCCACTCCCATGTTCTATAGAGTATGCTATCACTTTATAAATCTTCTCTCTCTCTCTTTCTCTAGAGGATAAACGCTGTGTGTTTGGTTCAATTCATTATTTGCGATCAACAAGAACCTGGTTACGTGTGCTCACCTGCAACAATTCCATGGATTTCTGCCCTGAACCTGTTATAAGATGGACCTCTCTCACTGAATTCTAATAGCAGTTTACTTGTCTGTTCCCTCTGCTAGCTTGTGAGCCCTTTGAGAGCAGTCCTCATAGTTTTCTGGTATGGTGGTGTAACAGGGTCCCCTGAGGTTGGGGGTAGCCCACTGTCACCCCCAAATCCTGCAGGGAGGCAGAATCGGGGCAGGGAGGGATGCCCATAGAGCAGTAATTATAGCATTTTAAGGCACATTGCATAACAAAAGCAGATTAACAGCGCAGCCTTCCTGAAGGGAAGAATGCTACTGCCCAGGGCAAATTGTGCAGTGGCTGTGAGAATAAGCAGTGACTCATGACATAGCCGGAGGGGAAGCTCATACAACACCTGTATGAGCTTCAGAGGGTAAGGGCATGGATGCCCTCCCTGGATGGCTATGAGTCACTGGAACTCTTTCCCTGACTAAAGATCGCAGCTAAAAGAGGGTCAAAGACACTGGGGTGCTGACAAAAATGGCAGACACCAATGTACCATAAGAAGAGCTGGATGTTAGATCATGCAGGAAGTTCTGAGCTAAGCATTTAAAATTGGAGCAGGAGGTCTGAAGGCCAGTCTGTCATGAGGTCTACCTGCCCTGAAGTCTGCTTGGAGGGCAGCCTGCCTGAAGATAGCAGCGACAGAGCTGATGGAGCTGCAGGGTCCTGTCTGGCCAAGCACAAATGTGTGAGAGGTGCTTGGAGCCAAGCCGTGACCTGGAATTCTAAGCTTTAAGCTTCTGCTTTTCTGAATGACATAGAGGGAAATCACTCTCTTGGTACAGGACTTTGGAGCTGGTTGCAAGCTCTCTCCCTCTGGGCTTTTGGTATTTGGACAGTCTGGGCTTCTGGCCCTGCTCCCCACACAGATGGGAATGCTTGTGGGACCAGGAGATGTGGAGACCAGGAGATATGGGGCCCACCAGTGACTTAGACCAGGCATGGATGGGACCACACTTCTGGAGTCAGGGACACTTGCCTCCCTGGGCGTCACCCTCTGGGACAGTATAACATAGCACATGGTTTCCTGAACTGCTACATAGAGGCTGAGAACAGCGTACTCCAGATCCTGAAGGAGAGACCAGCTGCAAGAGGATGGTGACTCTGAAACCCACAGGTGCACATTCCGGAGGATGGAGATCCATTTGCATGACTGGCTGGTGGACAGATAGGGGTATGGGGAACTTCTAAGAATGACTTTGTCTTATAGATTTTTGGGGAGCAAAGGAAGTTCTGAGTCTCATGGGAGAGGAAGACTCTGAGCAGGATGTTCTCAGCTCCCCCCAGGGTTGGAATCCTGTTAATAAAAAACTTGTTTCCTTCAACACAAATTGTTGAGTCATGTAAATTCAAGGTGCCAAGTGGCCAAGCTCCAGTTTGCATGGCTACAGTGGTCTCAGGTGAGCAGGAAGCATTTAGTGCAGGGACAAACAAAGGCTTAACAGGCCTCACCTGCTTGTATGCTGGTCCCCAGGGCAGGGGTGACCCCCTCCCTAAGGACTTCTTCATCCAGATGGGAAGGCAAAAATTGTAAGCACCAAACAATGATGAATGGTACATGGTGGTGCATGTGAATGGTGCAGAGTGAACAGGATGAACAATCAGTGAACCAAGTGCTCAGAGAAGAGAAACTTCACTGTGGCATATTCAATATTGTTTGAAATAAGTGGACCATTGGTTAGGGCCTGGAAATTGTTTTTGTCATACAGAAAGTTTCATTTTAGTGGTGCTTGTGGCAACAGCATTTGACTTGTAATGGAAAGAACAGGACCTTTGTGATTCCCAACACTTACCATGTATTTGTGAAATGCGAAGCATAATATCCCATAAGTTAGAAAATTGGCAGCTCCAATTTTTTGCAGCAAGTCTTCAATTGCTCTCTGATCACAACTTTCCACTAGTGTTGGGATTTCTCCTTCAAGAGCCCATTCGAAGCAGGCATGGGCCTCTGGCTAGGAAAAAGAGTACCTCCTAGGATCATGTGGGCCCATGTGCCTGGAGACATGCCTCTGGTTCTTCCGCGGACAGGAGAGGCTGGAACATCTCCATACAGATTCTGGGCAGATGTAATTCACATCTAATAGTTTCTTCCCCACTTGCTGAGAGACAACACCATGCTTCAGAGCCAGACTACTACTATTCCCTCTCCTACAGGAAGAGAAATGACAGGCACATTTGAGCAAGCCTCTGCTGGGGACTTTAGGAGTACCCAAATGTAGCCAGTTCATACTCCAGATTAGCTGCTTCTATGCCAAGGGACACCTAGCCAACCTTAACATTTTTGTTTGGTTTGACATGGGCTTGGAGAGTGACCCCTCCCAGCCCAAGAGTCCATAGTCCACCCCTTCATGGGACAGCACAGGCATAGTGGGAACTATCTAAATGTGAGCTGTTTTAACCATCATTATCATCAATGTCTTCCTCAAAATTCAGATCTTAATTTACCTATTCTGCATAGGTTTCTGATTGTCTTCACATAATGATAATGGATTATTCTAATTTGAACTTTTCAGTGTACAAAGCACTTTCACATACAGGAAGATAAAGAGCTGGGGCAAGGAGTGTCATTGACACTTTTCTGATGGTGAAGAGAGTTTTTGAAAGGTCAAGTGCCTCTGGCCAAGTCACATGGGCCAGAGTCAGGAACAGTGCTCATCTCAAACTCGGAACTTTGACTCCTGTGATGCACATGCTTTTTAGATTATGATTCACAGTAGGAAGTGAATTTTATATCAGGGTCCAGTACACACACACACACACACACACACACACACAAAACTGAAACAAAAGTTTTATAAAACAATACTTCCCTTATCCCATGCAGTCTCCTCCCCTCCCCTCTTCCATTTCCTATCTTCCCCTTCTTTCCCATTTTTCCCGTCTATTCTCTGCCTACTAATAAGGCATAACCTCCTTTCTTATTCCATCTCCAAGGCTCTTCCTACCCCATCCTCCCACCCTCAGGCCTGTTTCTCACCTGATATTTTTCTCCTCACTTCTTCCTCAGTCCTGATTCAGTACTTTGCACTTGTCTGTATGTATTTTTTGCAAGCATTTTAAAGTCCCGTGTACATCCTAATATAGGCTATAAACAAAGTAAGGTCAGGCACTGTTTTATACTGTATCCATGGCCTCTCGTGACCTCCTACTAGAGGTCGTAGCCAACAGAGAGGGCTCTGAACACTTGCCTGGTGGGCTGATCTGGTGGGCTTAGGCCCCTCTTCATTCTTCAGTGCATCCTCCAGCCCCAGGGTCAGTCTAGCCTCCCAGGTCTCCCCCAGGGCTCTTTGAAGAACCTTGGCTAGACTATTGTCAGATGTATATCTCACTGTGAGTAATTTAGGTCCCTTTCAAATCTTGACACCTGCCTGTTTATTGGGCAAAAGGTATTGGAAATGTAGCATCTAGAGAGAGCAGGACTCAGTTCTGGATTGAGAAGGAAAAAAAGGAGGAAGCAAGGGGTTGTAGGAGGGAAGAATTCTCCAGGTCTGACAGTTCAGCTTCAGGGTAAATATGGAGTGAGACAGAAGAGAGCTCAGTATGGGGCATTCCCAGAGGTGATCCTCCTGGCGCCCTCTCAGGTTGAGCAAACACTGGATCCTCTCAGTGCTTAAACTCCAAAGAAACACTCACAGCACCCTCAGCTCCGTAGCAAGTCACAGAACCAGATCCCTCATCTGGGCAGACATTCTCAAAGAACTCTCCCAAAGCCATATTTCATCTTCACTGCAGTTGTTGGTGAGGGAGGCATTAGTAACCTCTTTGCCTAGAAAGAGAAACTGAGACTGCAGCGATATCAAAAAAGTAGTGAAAATATTTGACAGAGGAAGCAAGCACATACAATGGGCTAAAGATGGTTTATTCAATAAATATTGTTGGGAAAATTGGACAGATACATGCAGAAAAATGAAATTAGATCACCACACACCACCACACACAAGGATAAATTCAAAAAGAATCAAAGACTTAAATGTTAGACCTGAAGCCATAAAAATCCTAGAAGAAAACAAGGCAGCAAAATCTTGGGCATTTCTCATAGCAATTTTTTATCAGATATATCTCCCCAGGCAGAAAAAAGAAAGAAAGAAAGAAAGAAAGAAAGAAAGAAAGAAAGAAAGAAAGAAAGAAAGAAAGAAAGAAAGAAATGGGATTACATCCAACTTTGCACAAAGTTTTTACACAGCAAAGGAAATCATCAACAAAATAAAAAGACAACCCACAGAATGAAAGAACATATTTGCTGATACATCTGAGAAGGAGTTAATATCAACAACGTATAAAGCATTTTAAAAACTCAACAACAAACAAGCAAACAACCCAATTAAAAAATGGGCAAACGACCTGAATAGACACTTCTCCAAGGAGGGCATACAGATGGCCAGTACATCTATGAAAAGATGCACAATGTCAGTAAACATGCAAATTTAAACCACAATGAGATATCATCTCACACTTGTCAGAATGGCTGTCATCAATTAATTAACAAACAAGTGCTGGCAAGGATGTGGAGAAAGGGGAACACCTTTGCACTGTTGGTGGGAATGCATATTGGTGCAGCCACTGTGGAAAGCAGTATGGAGATACTTCAAAAAATTAAAAATCTATCTGTCTTTTGACCCAGAGATCCCACTGCTGGGAAAATATCTGAAGGAACTCAAAACACTAATTTGAAAGAACATAGGCACCCCTATATTCATTGCAGCATTATTTACAATTGTCAAGACATGGAAGGAACCCAAATGTTCATCAATGGATGAGTGGATAAAACAACTATGGTACATTTACACAATAGAATACTATTCAGGCATGAAAAAGAAGGAAATTTTACCATTTGCAACGGTGTAGATGGACCTGGAGAACATTACACTAAGTGAAATAAGCCACTCAGAGAAAGACAAATACCATATGATTTCACTCATACATGGAGTCTAATGAACTGAACTAATAGGGAAAATGGGAACAAACTGATAGATGGAGAGCTGGATGATAGCTAGTGGGAAGGGGAATGTTAGGGGGTGGAGGAATTGAGCAAAAAGGAAAAAGGATTCATGGACACGGACAGCAGGATGGTGATTGCTGTGGGGAGGGGAGTATAAGAGGACTAAATGAAAAATGGAAAAAATTACAATACATTATTTTTTTTAAAAAAAGGAAGTAGTGAAGAGCAGAAGTCCAGTGCCCTTTTCCCCTCAGTGCTACATCTGCTTAGAGTAATAGATCTAAATCTGGTGCCTGGGTTCAACCTCCAGACATTCTGACTTAGATGATTTGGGCATGGTCTGGGTATAAGCCTATGGGTGAGAACCACTAATGTGCAGCAAGGTTAAGAATGACTAATTTAAATGTTATTAGAAGGGATGTGTGTGTTGTGTGTGTGTGCGTGTGTGTGTGTGTGTTTAGGACCTGGGGCCTGTGGGAGCCAGGTGGGATAATATGGTCCTGGAGTCATGACACTAGAGGGAAAAGGCTGTACCATCATACTCCCACACTATATCTGTCATGTCATGCTGTTTCTCTGACCTCTCTCCTGTCCCCAGTGAGTCACAGGGTTAAAACCTGTGCAGAAGAGCCTTCAGGTCAGATGGCAAGCATCTCAGCCCCCTTCTTCCAGGAAACTCATAAGATAATAAGCACGGTGAGGTCAGAAAACCTGTATGTCTAAGTCATTGTTACCTTGTGAGTGTGACACATAACAGTAGTTCTTAAAATGTTGGTGGCCAAAGAAACTGCTTAGCCCTGTTCTAGGCAGGGAGAACGATCTGGAGAGGAAAGAGTAAGGATACTGTTAAACTGTGGAGTAATTTGCATGGGCCAAGTCTCAACATGAGATGCTCCTACATTAACTCCTCTTGTGCGTAGCCAACATAAGGTCTCATTTCATACATGACAAAATTGAGGCTCAGAGAGGTAAAATTTTGCCAAAGTTTACACAAGAAGTAAGTGGTCAAACTGCACTGTCATATCACACCAGAGCACCAGCAACTTTAGAGTGTTCCAGGTCTCTTCCCTCTCCTTCTCAGACACACTGGCTATCAGATAACTGTACATTCTTGGTTCTCCCCTCTTCACAAGCTTCTGAATATTTGATACATTTCAAAGCAAATCATGAAGGGATCAGCACAGACCTTGCATTTCTATAAACAATGTCTTCTCTTGGAAACAGTGGAGATGGGGGCAGCAGCCTGGACTGAAGAAATAAAGGGAAAGTCTATTACAAAGAACTTGGGTGCAGCCCCTGGGAGCAGGCTGCCTCTAACCTCAGCATCCTTCCTCATCTCTAATTTTTTATTCTGAGATTGCAGGTAAGCCTCAGGGTGCTCATACCTCATGCAGCACCCTGAGTCGTGGTTGAGCTGAACTGTGACAAAGGATGTCAAGGTGTTCAGACAGACCAGGTGGTGAATAGCAAGAAAGTGTGAATAGCCTGTTTCTGAGTCACTGCTCTCCTGTGTACAGGGCTGACGACAAATGTTTAGTAACATTTTGTCCACAGCCCTCATCCCAGAGGCCAGGCCTTTTCGCTCTCTTGACCCTGTGGAGTCACAGCTGATTTGACTTCCTGCACAGAAAGCACTAAGCAATGAGAAGGTGGGCCCCACCCTCGAAAACTCTGACATTTCTTGTTGATCAGAGGTTAATGGATCTAGATTCAGAGTAAGAAGTCACGTAGGGTGAAGTGGAGTTAGATTTAGGTTGAATTCAAATGCTAACCTAAATGTTCTTTTAGGTTAGCAAATGCTCTTGCTAAGCTAAAATGTGGAGGGAGTAGCAAATGTTTGTTTTTTTTTTCTATAATCTGGGACACCCATGGGCTGGCTATCCAAGCTTCAAAGTTGAGTGTGAAGTTAGTGACTAAGCCTGCCAACTCAGCAGGAAGATTTCTGGTGTTGAGGATATGCTTTGAGTTTAAGGCTAGTCATTACTTCTTGAATCACCTTGGGAGAATGATTTAGCATCTCTAAGTGTTTAATCATCTATAAAATTTACAATAATCACTACTTCATCTAATTAATATGAGAACCACACAGCACTATGTGACAACATTTTGCCAAGAGAAATATACTATCCAAATGTTTGTTGGGCCTTATACTTTCAAAATGTCTCCCTGATTTAAAAAAAATCATTTCTTCTAGAATTGTGTAATGATATTCCCCCATGAAGGATTCCTTTTCTCTCTTTTTCCATAACCCTTATTTCCTGTGAGAGTTCAGGTAGGAATAGGGGGGCAGTAAGGACTGTACCAGGGGGCCCCTTAGACTATTCAGCCTTTCCTGCAAACTTGAGTCACAGCCTTCCTTTTGGTAAAAAAGACTCAAATTATCTAAGAGGCCCTGGCAAACAGTGGGGTCCAGAAGAGGAAGATGTGGGGTTTCGATGCCTGCTTATCCCATGTCCTAGTCCAGCAGAGGTCCTGACCAGAGCCTCAGCACCGTACTGCAAGCCCACTGAAGAGGCCCTCACAGCACCATGATGCCTGGGCTCTGAGCCTCTCTCCTGAATGCATATCCATCATGAGGTTACATCTGCACCTTTGAAACTTTGGAGGGTCCCAGCACACCTGGATCCCTAATGGGCGGTGGCCAAAGGCATGTGTGTGGGCATGTGCAGAAGTATTCAGCTGACTTAAGACACTCTTGCTCTCTTGTACATTATTCAGGGGTGTCAGCTACATACCAGGTACCAGGTTGGGCTCCTGAGGATAGACTGGACACCCAATTCTGGACCCTTCTGTCTGGGTTTCCACCTGCAAATAATTTCCTTTATGGCTGCTAATAAGGAACAAAGGGATAAAGCAGGTATCATGGGGAAATGCCAAGTTATGAATAACTCCAGAGGCTGTAATTAGATGGCTCTCGGGTGCTGTATTTTTAGATACAAATATTGTCACCAGACATTTCAGAAGCATGCTCCTCTTATGAGCTCCCCTTTTTCTAGACAGGCAGAAACTTCCTCTGCTCAGGCAGAGTTAGGATTCCAGGACAACCTGGGTCTTGAGTCGGTGCTGACAACCTTCAGGGGAAGCTGAAGAGGTGGCATGGGGCTGAGAACCTGGGTATCCACCTTGCATGCCTGGCCTTTTATGACTTGCTTGGTGACTAGAGATACCTGGCACCCATGTAACCCCTTCTAAAGCCCAGAAAAAGCCAGGATGGACTCCTTTCTACTGTAGGGCGAGAAAGGTCACTGCTAGCTGGTGGTCTGTTCATTTTCAGACACAGAGTGCTATTTCATGAGTCAGAGAAGCTGAGGAGTCCTTAATGCTCACTGACTTCACTCTCTAATTTTGTAGGTAGGAAAATTAAGGCTTAAAAAAAAACACTGACTTATATAAAGTTACACAGCTGGTATGAAGGAACCAGGAAACAAATAGAGGGTCTTTGGCTAAAGGCCAGTTCTCATGGCACTGTGGACCATTTTGAGCTGAGGAATATAGAATGGTCATGTAGACACAACAGGCCCAAGATATTCTCGACCTTGTCCAAGCCAACAGAGATACCCAGATTTATGGCAAGCGTTTATCACATCTCCTCTCCCAAAACAACTGAGTGTCTTTAAACAACAAGCTATTATTGTCCTTCATGGTTCTTTTTTATTTTATTGAAAAGTATTTTAATTGATCCATCACAAAATCATTGAATAAGCAAATAATGTTAATAAAAAATTTAAAATAAAATATTTAAAACAAAAAAACAGTGCAGAAAATAACATGCAAATGCTTTCATAATTACACACACTTTTGACATGTGTTGACTAGGCTCAGCTGGATGGCTCTTAATATGGCCTGTCACATAGTTACAGTCATCTAACGGCTGAATAGGGTCTGCCATCCAAGGTGGCTTCTTCACTCATGGATCTGGTGCTTCAGTCAGGACAGCTGGAAAAACTGGGCCTGGCTGGGAGGCTCCCTCAGTCCACACAGATAGTTTGGGCTTTTCACATGGCAATCTCAACGTGGTCTGACTGCTTCTACATAGTGGCTTCCCCAAGAGTGAGCACTCCAAGAAGCCCAGGAGTCTGCAAGACTGCTTATGACTTAGCTACAAAAGTCAACAGCACCATATTCACCACAAGTTATTAATTAAAAGCAAATTGCAGGGCTAGCTAAGATGGATGAGAGGTACCAGACAAGGGCATGAATGCTGACCACCACCACGGGAAACTGGCTGCCACACTAAAAAACAAAAAAACAAAAGAAACCAAAAAAAAGGAAAGAGAAAGAAAGAAAGAAAGAAAGAAAGAAAGAAAGAAAGAAAGAAAGAAAGAAAGAAAGAAAGAAAGAAAGAAGAGAGGAAGGAAGGAAAGAGAGAAAGAAAGAGAGAGAGAAAGAAAGAAAGAAAGAAAGAAAGAAAGAAAGAAAGAAAGAAAGAAAGAAAGAAAAAGAAAAAGAAAAGGGAGAAGAGTGGGCTTTTTGCCTCACCATGGAAATAGTTTTCTATATAACATGGCTTTCCAAATTGATACTTTGACCAGGACCTTTCTCCTTCTACTCCTAACTTCCCTTATCAAGCCACCTGTCTCTTTCTGTTGTACCCTGTGCCACCTCATTTGGCTTAATGGAAAGAAAACTGGACTTTGAAAATTGGACTGCCTTTGAATCTCCAATGCCATTACTTATTAGCTATATGACCTTGAGCAATCCAAGCCTCAGTTTATTCATCTTGAAAATAGGGAAAATAATAGCAGTGGCTATCTTATCTTTTTAGATAGTAGTTGACACGATGACAAATTCTCATACATGGGTACATTCTTGGCTCAGGGAAATCTCTCAGCAAGTGTCCCCTTCCTTCACTGGTTTATCTCAAGGAACCCAGCACCTGAAGACAGGCAGTCCACAGAGGTTACTTGCAGCTATTTCCTGATGATCAGACTGAGCCGGTCTCCACCAGCTGCTTGAATCTTCACAATAAAAAGCAACCTGAGGAAAAAGGGACAATTCAGCCTCCAAACTGGTTGTTTGCTTCCCTTGATGTCAAACACCTGGTCTGATGGATTTTTCCCTGTCTAAAGCAACAGGGTTTCTTCCTGTCTGTGAGCTGTATTAAAATCAGCATGAGTGAATGACATTTATTTAGGAATTACAGTCTAGTTTTTCTTAATCCAAAGGAATCTACACTTGGTGTCCAAAACCCGGTTTGAGTATTAGCTGTGCTAACTACTGGCTTTATGGTCCTGGCCAAATCTTTGAGCTCAATTTCCTCATCCAAACAATGAGGATGCTGATATTTCCTTATTTCTGGGGGAAAAAAAGTGAAATAATGCATTTGAGAGGACCTGTGGACTGCGGCGTGCTATAAGAACATATGAGATTTTGACTACCAAAATGACTATTTGAGCCCAACTTGATGAGAAAGAGAGGCAGGGTGAGAAGGGAAGGAGAAAGAGAAGGAAAAATCGTCATAATATCCCTATAAAATAGGTTACTAAGATTATTCCTATTTTACAAATTAAAAATCTAGCCACAAAGGCATGAAATAACCCCAAGTTCATACAGTGAGTGGTAGAGCTCCTGAGCCAGAATCCCCTGTGCTGTCACGGAGTTTGTGACACTACCAGGTGCTATGCTGGGTCCTCAAGATAAAAGATGAAGAAGATCCCATACTTCTTCTTACCACCTGAGAGGGAGAAAACTTAAACTGAAATATTTGTCTCAGGCTTGCTATTAGAGACAATTCTGGTTTCCAAGTGAGATTTCTTGGCAGTAACCCACTGGAACAAGAAATCATCAATAGAGAAAAATAGCCATTATGGATTTGACGAGAGCATAACATTTAAATCTACGTATCCACAAAATTACATTTTTAGAGATAGTCTGTGTTCACTAAACAGTAGAGAATCTAAAAATAAAAAGTAAAAAGTGAAAACCCTATCCATAGAAGAAAAATGTTACAAATGTGATCGCAGTTCTTCATGGTTTTAAAAAAATAACTCCATCATTTCTCACCGTGTTTCATGCTAAACGGTGTGGGGGTGGGGGAGTGAAGCTGTCTTTGTAGAATCCTTTTAATGTGATGAGTGTACCGGGTGGTGCTGCTTTCTCACTACAGTTTATCAAACTTTTTTTACAAGCCTGAGCCCTGTCCTAGACTTTGTTGGGGCCACCGTCTTCCTATAGCCCCTCTCTGTACAACAGATTACAGGTTTCCTCCTCATCACCCATCATTACCTCTTGTCTGTAGCCAATAAAGGACAAACCACTTTTTTCACCATTCAACCTTTCTGCTCAGACTGTCCGCAAGAACAGTAGAAACAATGAATAACCTCCCTTGGGAATGATGGGAGCCAAGTATTGACATCCTACTGTGTGAGGTGCTGGGTACACGTGATTTTATTTCATCCACAATAGTGTTATTATTTTTCCCATTTTCACATGTGGAATGGAGGTTTGCAGATCTTAAATAATTTGCCCAAACTATACTGCCAGTAAATGGTGGTGTTAGGATTCAAATCCAGGTTCATCTGACTCCATAGTCCATGTCCTTAACCACTATGTTATACTGTCTCTATTCAGAAGAAAGCAAAATAAAACTATTTTAGAAGACATCCGTGCATTTGTCTGGTTACCTATGGTATAGAGTAACTTCATTCATTTACTCATTTTCTTCATTTATTGCTTTATGAATGCAGGTATTGATTCATATGACATATATTAATTATACATCTAGGGGTATATTCTGTAACCCAGCTGTCACTTTTTGCTCCGTACTGCCCTGTCTGCCTTCCACTTTTTTGTATCAGAAGCCAATAGAGGAGAACCATTATTGAGACCCCAACCTGTCCATGGGAGTGAGAAACACCTTTCAGTCCCAGGGAAGTACAGGGGTCAGAACCAGTAGGCCTATTTGGGTGTGGCCCACTGTTCCATCTACATGGTCCCTCAAAGAAGAAGGACTCTCATGCTGCTGGGAGAGGTCTAGGCACCACTGGAAATTGATGGAATGGGTACCCCTGGTAGTTAGGGGTTGGTGGTGGTAGTGCAGGTGGAGCCATTGAAGGGTCAAGGGCTGAAACTTCATGTCCAATGTGAGGAATGATAGACTGAGGACAAGGAAAAGAACCATACTGTTGGATCCTCAGGCATTATGAGTGAGGGGACTAGCATCTCAGGATGGCCCCTTTATATCCCCAATCCCTGGTACTTAGTAAATTCTCAATAGCATTTGAAGAGTGAATGAACAAATGCCAAATTAACACAAGCCCTTTCCACTTGGGGTGGGACAGGAAATGGTGGGAGTTTGAGGGGTGAGGGTGAACAGGAAGCAGGACCCAATGCAAGCCTTGCTTGAATGGGGAGAAAGATGTAAGGAGCAATTGAGCTGCCATCGTCTGTCTGACTATTGATGAACAAGAACCAAGGCCACCACACTGAGGGAGGGTTGGAGAATGTAGCAGCAGAGTCCATGACAAGGATGGCCAGGGTGTAAGGATTGCCAGGCTGCTGTTGAAGAATATCAGCTTGCTGGGCAGCTTGGCTCCTCAGCCAGAGATTGCAAACCCTGGGACAGAGGGCATCATAGGATATGCAAATATATGCAAATGATGTCACAGAAATGTTCTCAGTGTTCCCAGAGAAAGGATGTTAGCACCCACTGCTGGAAAGCTGGTCTCTGGCAGTAAGGGTTTGTCATTACATCGTTATCCTGTGGCAAACATCTCCAAAATCCCCTAAAATCAAGGTGGATTGGGGTCTCACTTCAGGCTGATGAAGACAGAAGGCTAGAGCAGTGGTTGAACTGCAGATGTGGTATACTATTTGAGCTGTACTGGTGCTGTCTGAGATGAGACTGTGACCCAAGTGGAGTCTAATGGGCAGAGGGAGCTCTAGACTTTTTTCTGAAGAACACCTGGGGTACAAGGAGACAAAGCTGGGGGAAGCTGTAGTCAGACACCTTCCCCACAGGAAAAAGCTAGTGAGCCTGGAATTCCTGGGCCTTAAATAGAGCTATTTCACCATTGAGCCAAAGGGGAGGTGGGCTTGAGGTTAGAGCCAGGACCTTGTACTCCCAGGAACCAGAAAAGGCTAAGAGAGATGGCTATAGCTGAGGGAGTCTTAGCGGAGGGCAGAGACCTTCAATGGTGAAGGAAGGACAAGAGGGCAGGGTTAGCAGAACCTGGGAGAGGTAAGCCTACAGTGAGACCAACTGTGCAGACAATTATCAGGTCTGAGAATCAATTCTCTCGTATGTACGTTCTCCCTCATTTATTCATTCCACAAGGACCCTTTTGTGGTAGCCTGACTTATCACTGGGGAAAGAATAGAAAACAGGACATAGTTCTTGGTCTAATGGACTTGTAGTCTGGTGGGGAAAATGGACATTAAGCATTGACTGAAGGAAAAGTTTGGGGTGCTACAGGAGAGCACAGCATGTCTAACCTAGTCTGGAGCAGCAAGGAAGGCTTTCTGGGGGACCTAAGACTTAAGGTAAGACCTGAAAGATAAAAAGGAGTTAAATGAGAGGCTGGGAGTTGGGGGGAAGGAGTCAGAGAGACTATTAAGTACAAAGGTCCTGGTGTAGGAAAAAGCAGAAGGGTCCTAGAGGCTTAAAGAAGACCTGTGTGACCTGAGCAAGGAGGAAGGGATGCAGGATAAGTGTCAAAGGCGGGTAAAGGCCAGGGTATACTCAGGCCAGGTCCAGTCTTTGAGCTTGATTGTGAAGACAATGGGAACCATTCAAAGGTTTTAATGAAGGGGATGGCATGATCAAACTTATCGCTTCTAGATGTCCCCACAGCTGCTGGAGAATGGATGGGGGAGGGGAGAGCTACAAAAACAGTGATCTTGAATGGTCTTGGTGATGCTGCTGAGGTCATTGCAAGATGAGGTACCGCTGAATATGAGTAATGGGGAAAGAACTTGGATCTTAGGAATGAAATCCCATTAGAGTGTTATTTGAAATGTTTCTTGTTTCTTAAGGTATGCTTGTATTGTTATCAATATCCCTCTTAGACATGTTTTGGCTGTGTCCCATAGATTCAAGGTCATTGTGTTTTCATTTTCATTTGTATTATGGTATTTTTTTATTTCTTTCTTCATCTTTTTGTTAACCCATTCATTGTTTAGTAGCATGTTAGTTAGCCTCCATGTATTTGTGTTTTTCGGTTTTCTTCTTCTAATTGATATCTCATTTTATTCCATTATGATCAAAGAATATGCTTGATATCATTTCATTTCTGAGATTTGTTTTATGTCCTAACATGTGGTCTGTTCTGGAAAATATTCCATGTGCATTTCAAAAGAATATATATTCTGCTGCTTTGGGGTGAAATGCTCTAAAAATATCAATTAGATTCATCTGGTCTAATGTGTCATTTAAGTCCTCTGCTTCCTTGTGGATTTTCTGTCTGTATGATCTATCCATTGATGTTTATGGGCTGTTAACATCTTCTACTATTACTGTAGTAGAAGTAGTTCTACTTCTACTATTACTGTAGTACTCTGTATGATGGAAATGGTATATTCAGGAAAAGCCTCTCACAAAAGGTTCAAATAAGTCAAATGAAAAGGTAAACAAATACCATGTCGTTTACCTCTATTGTACTAGCCCCCACCTCCACTCACATCTGCAGACTCATGGGGATTTTCTACCACTAAATGACAGAGGATAAAAGACCTCAGATCTGGATAACAAATAGGTCACCACATCATGTTGGTAATAATGGAAAATGGCCCTGAAAATCAGTGGCGTTGGAGAATCCTGTCATTGGTCAGAACCATTAACAGCACACTTGGTTGTCCACTTCTTAGAAAGGGAAATGTGGCCTGAAGTAGGATATACATGAACTCCTAGATGGTAGTAAGAGGTCTAGTTGCTAAGTCAGGGGTTTAGAAAAATAGTAAAAAAATCAGGGACAAGGAAAGTTTGAGAAGAAGTTTGTGGATGGGTCTATGGTGGTGGACACAAAGAATGCAGTACTATGTGTCACATTAATGCCACCAGAAACATCTATGGCAGATTTGGTTCTCATCAATCAGATGAAAACAGCGATTCACCCCGGGCACGTCAGCCAGCCTCTACCATCAGCCACCCTGGTGCAGAGTGACAATGGTGGCAGGAATGGAAACTATGTGTGGGTCAATAGCATGGATTCCCTCTCACTAAAACTGATCTTGCAATTGTCACAGCTGAATATGAAAACTGACAGGAGTAGAGACTGACACTGAGCCCTTCATATGGCTCTAGCTCTTAAGAAATCTAGTTGGTCACTTGATGATAGGTTTATTGCAAGACTCCTTCAACCCTGTCCATACAAGAACTGATACTACTCTGGCTATAGGTCTAACTTCCTTGTCCACAGAGTCTCTACTAGGATCAGCTTCTGAGGATGTACAAAATACCTGATATGCTATATGACATTGTCTCAAACCAAGAAACCCAGTTCACCCAAGGGGGTGTATCAATAGGCTCATGGTCATGGGATCCATGGTCTTATCATGTATCTTACCACTGTAATGCAGCCAGCCCAAGAGAATGATGAAATGTCCTGTTAAGCTAAGGTTAAGATCGACATTTCATGGCTTGCTATACTGTCCTCTAGGATGCATTAGGTGTCTTGACATAATGACCCATATATGATGCTGTGTCCCCAGTAGCTAGAATGCACAGAAATGGGAGTCAGAAGTAGAAGTAAGAGTAATCCTCTCACTATTATTCCTAGTGACACATTTGAGAAATCTGTGCCTCCTTTTCCCTGCAAACTTGGACTCTTTTAGGTTAGAGGTCCTGGAGATAAATGCTTCTGCCAGAGGACAAAGTGAGGGTATCACTGAACTTCCAGTTGCAACAACTACTTAGACACTTTGGGCGTTTCATGCAAGAAGACTAGAAAGTAAGAAAATAGTCATTCTGTTGTCAGGATTACTAAACCTGACATAAACCATGAAGAGCTAGGACTTTCGCTAAACAAAAACAGCAGGGAAAAGCATGTCTGAAACTCAGAAGATTCACTGGGGCATCTCCTGGTGCTTCTGTGATAACCATGACTCAACAAGGAATAAAAAAACCAGGTCCTACAAGACAAGTGACCCAAACATGCCAACGTCCTGGCCAAGTGTAAGGGAAGCTAGGATGGAGAGTAGAGAAAGATGGTGATGATAAATTACAGCCTCAGGACCAGATACATCAACGAAGTCTGCAGTTTGTTTGTTTTTTAATTTTATTTTTCAAATTACAGTTTACATTAAAAAGTATTTTGTATCAGTTTCAGGTGTACAGCATAGAGGTTAAACAATCATATACCTGTACTTTACAAAGTGGTCCCCCCGATATTTCCGGTACCCACCTGGCACCTTACATAGCTATTATAACATAAATTATATTCCCTATGCTGTACTTTACATCCCTGAGATTATTTTGTGACCACCAATTTATACTATTGGATCACTTCACCTTTATAACTAAGCTCCCAGCCCCCCACACTCTGGCAGCCATCTGTCTGTTTTCTGCATCTATGAATCTGTTTCCATTTTTTTTTTGGTTCATTTATTTGCTCTTTAGATTCCACATATAAGTGAATCACATGGTATTTGTCTTTCTCTATCTTATCTGTTTCATTTAACATAATACCCTCAGGGTCCATCCATGAAGTCACAAATGGTAAGACTTTTCATTCATTTTTGTGGCCAATATTTCATTGTATGTTATGTACCACATTTCATTTTTTTATTCACTTGTCTATGGATGAGCACTTGGGAGGCTTCCATATCTTGGCTATTGTAAATAATGTTCAAATGAACATAGTGGTGCATATATATAGTTTTTGGAATTAGTGTTTTGGGTTTCTTCAGATACTCAAGTCCTGTCCAGAAGGTACCCAGCCATGTAATATGAAAAATAGAGACATATATTAAAGAAGATACAAGAAACATTGTACATAAGACAATGACGCCTCAGTCCTCTTCAAAGTAGGCAACTTGGGACCTCACACAGTTCTCCCGATTGCCATCAACTGACCAGTCATATTTTCCTGAATCCCTTCAACAGTCTGAAATACATTCCCTTCCAAAAGTGATTTTAGTTTTGGAAAAAAGCAGAAGGTTTTAGTTTTGGGGAAATGGGCCAAATCTTGGCTGTAGTGGGGCTGAGTCACCTGGGTGATTTGATGTTTCACCAAAAAAACTGCATGAGACCTTATGCATTAGCAGGTGCATTGTGGTGATGAAGCTGCCAATCACCAGTTTCCCATAGCTGCAGCCTTCTGAATAATCTGAATAGTTTCTGCAGAGAAATCTTCAAGCTTAATGCAAAATTTGATGCAGACTTGTTGCTCTACTTACTGTCATTTTGAATGCAACAGTTACACAGTACACATGCTAGCTCAACGACATCTGCTGTTGCCACTGACTAGAACAGTTAAGTCATCATTGTTCATGCAAGCACATTTCAGTGCACTCTCCTTGGCTGTGAGGTTACATTGATGTCATGCAAATGTTCTTGTTATCTAGACAATGGCTGGACTTTTTCCAGACAGACCTCGTAAGTTGTCTTTTCCCTTTGTAGATGGTTTTCTTTGCTGAGAAAAATGTTTAGTTTGATGTAGTAATATTTGCTTACTTTTCCATTGCCCAAGGGCATATATCAGAAACATATTGCTAAAAGGAATGTTAGAGATTTTACTGCCTATGTTTTCTTCTAGGAGTTTTATGGTTTCAAGTCTGACATTTAAATCTTTAATCTGTTTGAGTTTATTCTTGTATCTGGTGTAAAGAAATGGTGGAGTTTCTTTTTTTTTTTTTTTTTTTTTGCATGTATCTGTCCAATTTTTCCAACACTATTTATTGAATTTACTCCCTTTTCCCATTATATATTCTTCCCTCCTTTGTCATGTATTAATTGACCATATAGGCATGGGTTTATTTCTGTGCTCTCTACTCTGTTCTATTGTTTTAAGTGTCTGTTTTTATGTCAGTACCATGCTGTTATGATTACATCATTACCTTGTAGTATAATTTGATAACAGGTAGTGTGATTCCTCCAACTTTGTTCTTCTTTCTCAAGATTGCTGTGGCTATTTGAGGTCTTTCATGGTTCCGAATAAATTTTTGGATTATTTGCTCTAATTCTGTGAGATACACCATTGGTATTTTGATAGAAATTGCATTGAATCTATAGATTGCTTTGGGTAGTATGAACATTTTAATGATGTTAACTATTTCTGTCCATGAACATGAAGTATACATTTATTTATTTATACCTTCTTCAATTTCTTTCTTCAGTGTCTTATAATTTTCAAGTATAGGTCTTTTACCTCCTTGGTTAAATTTATGCCTACGTGTTTTCTAATGATATTGTAGATGGGATTGTTTTCTTAGTCTCCCTTTCTGACAAGTTATTATTGGTGTATTATAAAGCAACAAATGTAATAATATCCATTTTGTATCTTGTTACTTTACTGAATTTATTGATCAGATTTAGTTGTTTTTAATCTAATCTTTAGGGTTCTCTATGTACAGTATCATGTAATCTGAAAATAATGACAATTTTCTTTCTTTCCAGTTTGGATGCCTTTCATTTCTTCGTCTTGTCTGATTACTGTGGTGAGGACTTGGACTTCTAGTACTCTGTTTAATAAGAGTAGTAAAAGTAGATACCTCTGTCTTATTCCTGATATTTAGTAACAAGTTTAGTTTTTAATTTTTGCTCATTATGATGTTGCCTGTGGGTTTCTCATATATGGTCTTTATCATGCTGAGGTATGTTTTCTCTATTTCCACTTTGCTGAGGGTTTTTATCAGAAATGGGTGTTGAATTTTGTCAAAATGCTTTCTATGTATCTATTGATATAATCATATGATTTTTATCTTTCATTTTGTTCCTGTGATGTATTACATTAATTGATTTGTGAATATTGAATCAACCTTGCATTCCAGGACCAAATCCCACTTGATCATGATGTATGCTTTTGTTAATCTATTGCTGAATTCAGTTTTACTAATATGTTATTGAGGATTTTCAGCATTTATATTTATCACAGACATTGGCCTGTATGGTTTTCAGAGCCCAGTTATTCAGCTAGGGCAGGTTTTGGTGGTGAGATGCCTAAGTGAAGGAAAGAACAAGGAGCAGACATAAGAGCTGCAGCAGTAGCACTTTATTGAAGCAGAACACACACACAGCTGCAGTAGCAGCTTTATTGCTGCCGTGCACACTTATTGCTGGTTACAAGGGTTTTATACAAGTTTAGACAATGGTGGGATCATGCCAGGACTTTGACATTGGGAACTATAGCACATGTGCATGACATAGCTCTGGAATGCCTACCCAGAGAAACCTTCAAGATACTGCTGGGCTGTCTCCCAGACTGACCTTCGAGTGCACACAGAAGCCCAGGCTGTCTGCCCTGGACAGACTCTGGAGAGACTCCCATAATGGTTTTTTCCTTCTTAGTGTCTTCTCTGGTTTTGGAATTAGGATGCTGCTGGCCTCATAAAATGAACTTGGAAGTCTTCCATTCTCTTGAACTTTTTGGAAGAGTTTGAGAAGGATAGGCAATAATTCTTCTTTGAATGTTTGGTATAATTTACCTGTGAAGCTCTCAGGTCTGGGACTTTTGTTTATTGGAATGTTATTGATTACTGCTTCACTTTTGTTGGTTGTAATCAATCTGTTAAGATTCTCTGAGTCTTCCTGATTTTTTATTTTCTTTTTATTTTTAAATTTTTTTGTATATTTTATTGAGCATGCTATCACAGTTGTCCCATTTTTCCCCCCTTCATCCCCTCTGCCCTGAACACCGTCCCATCATCCCCACACCTCTTAGTCCATGTCCATGAGCTACACACACCAGCTCCTCGGCTGCTTAATTTCCCACAATTCTCCCAGCCTCCCCCTATCCACTTCCTGAATCATTTTTGGAAGATTATATGTTTCTAGGAATTAATCCATTTCATCCAGTTT
The DNA here is from genome assembly GCA_004026545.1 of Mormoops blainvillei. Taxonomy (NCBI): domain Eukaryota; kingdom Metazoa; phylum Chordata; class Mammalia; order Chiroptera; family Mormoopidae; genus Mormoops; species Mormoops blainvillei. The sequence continues at coordinate 45,206 of PVJD01001552.1, read as the reverse complement.
ATCCAGTTTGTTGGCATATAGTTGTTCATAATATTTTCTTATAACCCTTTGCATTTTCTTGGTGTCATTTGTTATTTCTCCTCTTTCATTTCTGATTTTGTTTATTTGAGTCCTTTCTCTTTTTCTTGGTGAGTCTGGTTAAAGATATGTCAATCTTGTTTATTTTTTCAAAGAACCGGTTCTTGGATTCATTGATTTTTTGGGTTTTGGTTTTTGGTTTTGTTTTTTTTTTGGACTCTATTTCATTTATTTCTGCCCTTTTCTTTACTATTTCCTTCCTTCTACTCACTGTGGGCTTCATTCGTTGTTCTTTTTCTGGTTCCTTAAGATGTAAGATTAGATTGTTTATTTGAGAATTTTATTATTTGTTGATGTCAGTCAGTACTGATATCAATTTCCCTCTTAAGAGTGCTATTGGTGTGTTCCATAAATTCTTGGTTGTTGTATTTTTTATATTATTTGTCTCAAGATATCATTTGAGCTCTTCCTTGATCTCCTTGTTAACCCATTTATTGTTTAGTAACATCATTTAGCCTACATGTGTTTATGTGTTTTTCAGTTTTTTTCTGCAATTAATTTCTAGTTTCATACTAATGTGTTTGGAGAATATGCTTGATATGATTTTAATCTAATTAAGTTTATTGAGGGGGTTTTTTGGCTTAAAATGGGGTCTATCTTGGAAAATGTTTTATGTGTACTTGAAAAGAATGTATATTCAGCTGCTTTGAAGTGAATACTTTGAAAATATTAGTTAAAACCATCTGGTGTAATGTGTCATTGGAGGACACCCTTTCCTTGTTGATTTTCTGTCTGGTAGATCTATCCATTGATGTCAATGGGGTGTTAAAGTCCCCTACTATGACTGTATTACTGTCAGTCTTTCCCTTTATGCCCATCAATTTTTGTTTTTTATATTTAGATGTTCTTCAGTTGGTGTATAAATGTTTAAAAGGGTTATATCATCTTGTTAGATTGATTCCTTTATCATTATATATGTCATTTTTTGTCTCTTATTATAGTCTTTAAATTATAGTCTATTTTGTCTGATATAAGTATTGCTACCACATTTTTTTGTTTCCATTTTCATGAAATATCTTTTTCCATCCTTTTATTTTCAGTATCTCTGTGCCTTTTGACCTGAAGTAGGTCTCTTGTAGACAGCACATATGTGAGTCTTTTTTATCATCCATTCGGCTGACTTATGTCTTTTGAATGGAGTGTTTAAAGCATTTACATTTAAAGCGATTATTGATTCAAAGATGGCAGAGGAGTAAGTGGAAGCTATGCTAACCTCCTCCTAGGATCAACCTGGAATTACAACAGAACTGTAGAGAAATCATCCATCAGATAACTGAGCAATAGTGGGAGAGAAGCCTTATAACCATGGACAGAAAGAAGAAAGAGATTCACCACAATGTGATTGGTATGGAAGGCAGAGAAGACATGAGAGAGTGGCTGGGCTCCTACAGGCAGCAACTGAGGTGCCATGGGACTATTTAAGCAGTTGGGGGATTCCCCCTGAGAAGTGGGGGTATAAACCCCAAGCTGAGCTCCCTAGACTACTGTGCCAGAGTCCTAAAAGAATCCATCTGTAAAAAGCAGCAGAGTTTCTCTCTGCCAGGGACAGATGGCTAGAGTCACAGAGAGACTTTTAAAGGGCTAATGCATAAAATTTCATTTACAGCTACTTACCATGGGCTCCAGCAAAGGAGGGCAGAGTGGACTAGAGACACTTGAGGAAAGATTGGGGATGGTGGCTTTGGGGAGAGAAATGAGGGAGAATCACTAGGATCCCAGTGCTGAGTCATCCCCCATACTGCAGGAGCCATTTTTCTCAGGCAGACCACTCCCCTCCAAGTGGAATCAACCTGAGAGGAAGCAATAGCCCCACACATGGAAATTAGATAGGAGCTGGTCATGGCCAAGAGGATGGACAGTTCATCCTAGCACAAGAGAGAGGTAGAGAATTTGAAAACAGATGTAGTGGGAGGGCAGTTGTGGGGATGGGAGTCTGTAGAGGTTCTCTTGAGTTCTTCTCACTTCTTTCAGTAAATAGATGGTAAGGTTATTAGTGGGGATGAGAATGAAGGCAAGGCGTTGGAGTTTTAAATAGGGAGGTGAAGGTATTAAATACTCACCTAGAAGAGTGGGAGAATGGATGGACTAGAGAAAAGATGTATGGTGTCAGCCAGCAACAAATGCCCACTTGTTTTAGGGTTATAAATTTAAAGTGAAACTGTCAGAATACTCTGTGTGTTCTTCTCCAGGGACACTCTGTGCACAAAGGTGCAGGCACTGGGTGGGAAGAAAGGGGAAGATTTTGCTAAGTGACCAGGAAGTGAGAGAGGGGTGGGGTTGTTGAGAGCATCTGCAATGGATGATTACAGTAATTGATCAGGAAACTGAAGCTGGTTTAGGAGATAGGCTGGGATATGAAGAAAAGGTGAAGAGGTGACTGGAGCAACAAATTATAGGTCCCAGTAGGATCTGAAGGTGAAACTTGTGGGAGTGGACTGAAGGGAGTTCACTTCTTGAGATGAGATTGTAGAGTGATGGAACTGCTGATAATGAGGGAGGCCAGGTATGACCACAGGGAGTTGCTGGGGTGGGGAGGTGACTGAAGATCAGCTAATCAGAATGGAAAAACTAAAAATGCTTAGAGGCCAATGTTCTGGAAGAATCTCCACTAAGTACCCTGGGATGGCTTAGAGATGGTCACCATGAATGAGGAACCAAACTTTTAAGGAAGGAGAGGACCCAAAGTCAGTAAATGACTATAGCATGGAGGGGCAGTGGATGGTTGAATCTTTGACACCAGATTCAAATCTGGATATTTTGCAGGAAGAAGAATGGATATTGGCAGTATAGAGCAGTGAGGAGCCAGGAGTACCCTGCTCCACCTTCGTTTCCAGGAATGATGGAGAGAAAACAGTCCCTTCTGTGTGAGGCCTGTGGGGAGGGTGCAAGGGAGAGTGGGGTTCAGTCAGAGCAAGAAGGTGAAGGGAATGTTCAGAGGGGAGGCAGATAGAGGCTGGTGTAGGAGGGATGAAGGGATGGCTGCTAATGACTGATACTGATGGCCGTCGCAGAGGCATGTTTCCTCCTGGCATGCAGGTGTCCCAGGGAAGGTATGGCCTGGACCCTATGGCTGCTCTCTTTTCTCCAAACCCTGCAAGAATCTGCTGAACATGGCTCCTTATCCAAGTGCTGCTTGTAGCCCTGTGTCTGAAGAACTTCACAGATAATCATCTTGGAGGCACTGAGGTGTTCGAACTGCAACAGTATCAGAGTTTGGTAATATCACAGTAAGAACCCTGGGGATGAGCCTTTAATTTACAAAGCCACTGAGACAGTTTATTTGGCAGTACATTACTCCTCTACATGGGATGCCAAGTGCCTACACAACAGAAATTAAAGAGGAAAGGAGTTGATATGGGGGCACATATATTAAAGGAAGAAAAAAGCCAGCATCAGATCTTAGCTTTAGGTCTACTAAACTAGATAGAAAATATGTGTTCTGGCTATGAAAATCCAACCTTGAAGACAACCCTGCTCTCAGGGAGAGACCTGCCATTCATTATTTCTGATTTACTTAGAGCAGACAAGGGGTGCTCACATAGTACATACTTTGTACAGCTTTCTATAGATTTCCAAGTACTCTTTTTCTAAACTTCCCATCCATCAACTGTATCTGCTCTTGTTCTCTCCCAGGGATTACACGGGATGAACCACCCCATTTTGCAAAGAGTGGCAAGTTTTATGAGCCTAGAAGATTGGAAACAGGAGATTGATTCATGCTTATTTTGTCAACAAATAGGGTCACCTTGCCATGAAGTTGAAAGGTGGGAAGATTGTGGCAGCTGGGAAGAAGCATGAACATCCCTAAAGCCTAAACAAACAAGGTCAAGGGAGAGTGAGGTAGTATTGTTAGGGAGGATGCGTGCACTACCTGGTTGTCATACCCCATAGAGGCTGTCCTGGATGCTGCTACTATACACATTTTGGAGCTGAGTAACTGGTATGAACATTGCCCACATCCATTGTAGCTCCACAGAAGGGTGTGAATGGTGTCACTGCCATCAGCCTGTGGACCCCAAGAAAAGAGAACAGCTTCCTACTGGCTGCAGAAAGAGATTATAATGACCCCACTGGATGACACAATTTTCTGTGCATATAAGGAAACTCGGGTGTCCACATATAATACTACCTTAATTCCTCTTTTTCTGCCAACACTCTCATAATGGAAAAGGCAAGAATCTGTGATGTTACATCCACCCCAACTGTCCCCCACCCCATTAACAAAAAAAAATGTTCTTTCAGCTTTCACGAAGCAGATCTCAATACCTGGGGGGTTGGGTGGAAGAAAATAGAAAAACTCTTCACTGTATCCCCTTTGAAGCTGGAGCACAAATTGGGGGAGGCAGGGCTCAGGGCTTCCAGAGTCAGTAGAGAGGGAATACAGGCAGATACAGAAAGGCTACTCTCTGTTATTAAGGGTTTCCTCCCTTCCTGGGACACTGGAGATTCTTTGACTGACCTGAGAATCTCAGCCAAACTCAGAGTATCCAATAACAGGAGGGGAAATAGATCAGAAGCTGAACAAGGAAACAAAGTGTAAGGAGCTTTGGGTCTGTTCTACTCTGTGGACTTTGGCCAACCTCCCTGTCTGTGCCTCAGTTTCCCTCAGAGAAATAAGCTTTTCCTGTTTTTCCAACTCTCTAGGATATTAGGAGGTGTCCGAACAGTCTCAGAATTAGTGATATTACAAATAAAAAAATTCTCAATGTGATTGCTGTTTTCAATGGAGCCTCAGGGTCTCTGTCATTTAGAGGATGGGTCAATAGTGATAACAATAAATAAGAAATAACTAAGGAGAGAATCTACAAAGAACTCCATGGCAGCAGGGCTAGATAATGCAGAAGAAGAGAGAGCCTTTCTGTGCCACCCACATCAGTGTAACCACTGGTCTTGCTCTGGGGAGTGACCACCCTACTGGTTGGTCAGCCTGCCCAGGGAGCATTGGTGCTCTAGATGGCATTCCAATGGCAACCTGGATGCACAGGGAGCAAGGGTGAGAAGTGAGAAAATAGGGTAAGCTAAAGAAGTTCTCCAGAGGCTGTACATGGTGCCAACAAGCACCAGATGTTGCCAAAGGAAATACCATCCATAAGCCTACTGTCCACTTACCCAGCCACATGTGGGAGAGGCCGGGGGGGGGGGAGGGGAAACTGACAACAGAGTGGAATGAACCAGGCATGGTAGCTTCCAACACATGTGCTGGAAAGATCATGGGATGTGGAATTTCAGGACCTGGTTTGAAGTCTTGGCTCTGGAATAGTCTACCTGATGACAAACTAGTTACATGAACTTTCCAAGTCTTAATTGCAAAATGGAGACAATGATAACTACTTTAACTTGTTGTTCCAACATGTCACCTGAGAGAATATTGAGGAAGCATTCTGGAAAATATTCAGGGTTTTTAATAGACAGTTACCCATCGCAGTAGCCCACAAATGCCTCCTTCCTCAAGATACTTTTGCTACACCCTAGTTACCATATGGCCAGCTTTCCTACCTTCATCCTCAGTGGGTAGAAATGCATCTAGACCCTTGGAGAGACAGGATTGCCCACTCAGTCCCCATTCTTCTCCTGACTTCTGCACAGTGACTGTAACACTTTTTATACTTATTGGGTTGTTTGTCTCTGATTTTCCTGCTGAGTTGTAGCCCTTGCATCACTGGTGGTCAGCATATTCCTGACACGCAGTGAGTGAGTGCACCCCGTGGGCTAAGTTGTGCCTCCTTAGGTTGGTTTCTAGTTTCAGGACCTTGCGGCCCAAGAAAATGTTTGATATGATTTCAATTTTCTTGAAATTGTTGAGGCTTGTTTTGTGTCCTATCATGAGGTTGATCATTGAAAATGTTCCATGTGCCTTTGAAAAGAATGTGTCTTTTGTTTCTTTGGGATGAAAAGTTACATATATATATATATATATATATATATATATATATATATATATAAAATCAGTTAAGTTCATTTGATCTAGAGCATAGTTGAATGCCACTGTAACCTTTTTGATATTTTGTTTGGAATACCTATCTTTTGGTGACAGTGGAGTGTTAAAACGACCTAGTATAAGTGTTTCGCTGTCTACATCTTTCTTGAAGTCCTGCAATATTTTCCTTATATATTTGGGTGCTCCTATGTTGGGTGCATATATGTTTATAATGTTTATGTCTTCTTGATAGATTCTTCCCTTTATAACTATGAAATTTCCTTCTGTGTCTCCTTTTATGGACCCTGTTTTGAAGTCAATTTTGTCTGCTCTAAGTATTGCTATCCCAGCTTTTTTATCTGTCCATTTGCTTGGAATATTTTCTTCCAAGCCTTCACTTTTAGTCTGTGTAGGCATTTTATTCTCCGGCGTGACTCTCATAGGCACCATATGTGTGGGTCATGTTTTCTTATCCATTCAGCTACCCTATGTCTTTTGATAGGAGCATTTAACCCATTTACATTTAGTTATTATTGATAAGCACTTATTCATTTTTTACCCTTTGTACCTGTGTTCCTCTCTCTCCCTCCTTTCCTTCATCTTCTTAAAGCAGTCCCTTTAGCATATCTTGCAATGCTGGTGTGGTGTAGGTGTATTCTTTCTACCTTTTTTTGTCTGGGAAACTCCTTATTTTGCCTTCCATTTTAATTGAGAGCCTTGCTGGGTACAGTAGTCTTGGTTGTAGGCCTTTGCTTTTCTTTACTTGGAATATTTCTTGCCATTCCCTTCTGGCTTGTGGTGTTTCTGTGGAGAAGTCATCTGCTAGCCTTATTGGGTTCCCTTATATGTTACTTCCTGTTTCTCCCTGGCTTCCTTTAAGATTTTCTCTTTGCCTTGAATTTTGCCATTTAAATTATGATGTGTCTGGAGTGGTCCCCTTTTGGGTCCCTCTTGGTTGGGACCCTCTATGCTCTCTGGATTTGTGTGACTTTTTCTTTCACAAATTTGGGAAGTTTTCCATCATTACTTTTTCAAACAGATTTTCTATCCCTTGCTCTTCTTCTCCTCCTAGTATCTCTATTATATGGATATTATTATGTTTCATATTGCCCTACAGTTCTCTTAACCCCTCCTCATTGTTTTTGAGTCTTTTTTCCTTTTCTCGCTCTTTCTGGGAGTTTTTTTCTACCTTGTCCTCCAGCTTGCTTATTCAGTCATCAGCTGCATCTAGCCTGCTTTTGATTCCATCTACAGTGTTCTTCAAGTAAGAAAGTGTATTCTCCATTTCTGCTTGGATCTTGTTGTTAGTTTCTATGTCATTTTGCATGCTGATATAGTTTTCAGTAAGCTCCTTGTAGCTTCCCTGTAGTTTTTGGCAACCTCACTGAGCTGATTGAGTTTCCTTATAACCATTGTTTTGAACTCAGTATCTGATAGTTGACTTGCCTCTATTTCATTTAACACTCTTTCTGAGGATTACTATTCTCCTTCACATTGGGGACTGTTGCTTTGTCTTCCCATTATTTGTGAGACTCTCCTTTTTTTGCTTCTGCTTCTTAGATTGATCTGTTTTGACTTTCTGAATTTGTCGTGTGAACTTCTGTGGTAGAACTGTGAGCTTCACTGGTGCAGTCTCCTTAGTCTCCTGACGTTGATGCTATCAGGATGCCTTTTTTCCCTTTGTGTTAGTTCTCTGTATGTAAGTGGGTTTTGATTGTTGTTGGGTCATTCTCTGGTGGGTTCTTCCCTACAGCTGGTTGACAGAGGGTCACTCTGTCCACCATGTCTTGTGTGCTGTTGTTCAGGTGCTGCCAGAATAAAACCACAGATCCCAGGAAACAAACCCACATCCCAAAAAATAACTCTGCCCCAGAATTCCACTGTTGACAGCAAATGAACCAGTATTAATAAGGGTGTAAAGAGATTAAGACTATTATAAGAAAGGAGAGAAATAAACTATAGTATAAAATCTAACTAGTGACAATATGCACAAACTTGATGGACAAGAAATGAATGTTAAAAAGCTGTGCAGGAAAGAAAATATTGCAAATCATGGAGAAGACAACAGTGGATTTTGTCTTGGTGGCCTCTAGTATTTACCAGTTTTTTCTTTCTGTATCTGCTTCTGGTGATGTCAGACATTGACCCCATCTGACCTTAGGAAGCTCCTTGACTGCCAGGGATCTATGTCTGTGGCTGTCTCCTTCAGTTGTTAATCCAGTCACTCTGCACTCAGCAGTCAGGTTTAAGCCTCATAGGGTGGGGCAGAATCCCTCCTGGGGTCAGGACTATTGTTTCCCCTCAGGCTGCTGCTGCTCCTGGGAGAGTGGTCTGCCTGAGCAGGCTCCATGCTGCTGTATACCACTGGGTTTTGATCCACTCATTTACTCATGGGCACTTAGGCTGTTTCCAGCACTTGCCTATTATAAATTGCACTGCTATGAACATTGGGGTGCATAGGTTCTTTTGAATTGGTCTTCCAGGATTCTTAGGGTATAATCCCAGCAGTGGAATTCCTAGGTCAAAAGGCAGTTCTAGTTTTAGTTTTTTTGAGGAAATGACATACTCTTTTTCCACAATGGCTGCACTAGTCTGCACTCCCACACACGGTGTAGTAGAGAGTATTATGCTAAGTAAAATAAGCCAGGCAATGAAAGACAAATACCATGTGATCTCACCTATAAGTGGAACCTAATCAATAAAACAAACAAGTGAGCAAAATAGAACCAGAGACATGGAAATTAAGAACAAACTGACAGTGACCAGAGGCAGGGGCGTAGTTAAATGGGGGAAAGAAATGGAAGGCTCATCAAGGAACACGTATAAAGGACCCATGGACAAAGGCAATGGGGATGGCAGAGGGTTGAATGTGAGAGGTGGGGGTGTGTAAGGTGGGGGGTAATAAGTGGAAAATGGGGACAACTACAATTGAACAATAAAAAATGTTTATAAATAATACAATAAATAATGTAATATAATGACTGAAAATTAAAGAAATAGCAAAATAAAATAAAGGAGAACATTTCTTCTTGTGATGAAAACTCTTAGGACTTACTCTATTAACAACTTCCTTACACAGCATACAGTAGTGTTAATCATCATGTTTTACATGACATCACTGGTACTTATTTTTATCTTCTAACTGCAAATTTGTACCTTTTCGCCAACTTGATTAAACTCTCCCTCCCCCTATCCTCCACTTCTGATAACTACAAATCTGCTCTCCTTTTAAGATCACTTTAAAGTATAGTTTGTCAGCCAGCACTTTAGCCAGCCTTACAGCTTTGAGGTATTTGCAAATTGGGGACTGACTTCTATGCCAAGTAGTTGATCAAAGCAAGGACAAGATTCACGAGCCCAATCTTATACCAACCACTGGAGAGCACCTACCAAGTGATGCTAATCTATAAAACATTACTCTGGTTCCAATATCAAATGCCAGCTACAACCGCATATTTGGATAAAAACTAGAGATATGCCAGGGGTCACTTTGGAAGAAGTATAGAGCAATGGTCAATTCCAATCCAGTAGAAATGGGTAAAGTCAAGGGAGAGAAGCCAAAATTTGTAAACAGTACATCTGTCCCAGAAGCAAAAGTACCAGACAATGGCATCAGGTCTGGAAACATCAGAAGCTGAGGAGCGTGTATACCAAAGTTGGAGTTTGAGGCATACCCAACCTTAGAAATATGCAAATACAAATAAGGCATTTAAGGCAATGTCCAAATGAATTCCAGAAGATTAAATCTTGCTGGCCTGGAGCTGTCTTCAAGGTATGACCATACTTGTTCTACCTGACCTCTGGTCAACTTTAGACATACTGGTTGTGAATCTTCTTGATGATATTTATTTAGCCCTTGTTTCTTCATTTTTCCCATGAGGATGAAAACTGTTATCAAATAACTTTCTGAAATATACAGCAGTGCCTTGGTATCATCATTAATTTGTTCTGGAACTTGTGACAAATGCTGAAACCAAAGAGTACCAAACAATTAAGCATTTTCTCTTGGGGGGTAGTGTCATGGCTCATATGAGTTCTAGCAAGTGCAATGAGTCCCTAGCAAATAATCCATGCTGAAACATTTTTATCTAGTATAAATGCAATGAGTACAGGGTTTGACAAATTCTGATGAGTACTGAGGTATGACTGCATGTAAGGCATTCTCTTTATATCAGGGCACTTTTTTCCCTGCAGGTTACATAAATGCTAAATTAAACTGGTTTTAAAAATAAGGGAACTAATAGTCTAATAAAAATTCCAGAGATAGTGGGCTGGTTGACTCAGTAACTCAACAAGGTCCACAGAGTCTCAGATTCCACTCCTCTTGTCTACCATCCATAGCATTAGCAGCAGTCTGGTTCCCTTTATGCTCAAAAGGTGACTGCCAGAGTAACTGGGGAAACATACTTCTCTGTTTGCATCTAGGGAGATAGGTACTGGATTCTCTTTCCCCAAAGCTTCAGCAAGCCTGTCTTCATAACTCATTGTCTCAATTCTCTTAGGACTGCCTTAACCAGTTATCTGGGGGTGGAATAGATGTTGGGAAATGTTCACTACATTTATGATCCTGTAGTCCAGTAATACTCTCAATAAATAAATGACTTGAACTCATGTCTCATAGGCATTACTGAAAAGGGACTAAGGGTTAGTTAAACCATTGCCCTGTAAGCATGTCTGGACCATGTGTGTCCAAATTCTCTTTGTTGTTGAAAGTACCTTTGTGGGAAAAAAGTCTATATGGGATTGCATATGACTGGCAGAAGCCACTTTCCCTGCCCTGTGTGCAAAGCCATTTTGAGGAAGAAACAAGAAATGCTATTGGATTTCATTCCTAGTTCTAGCATGTCATCAAGCCCCAGAAAGCTTAAGTTGATAGAAGGTTGGAAGTTACTGATCCATTGTTTTAGGAATGAGGAAAGTGAGCCCAGAGAAGGTGCCAAGGGCCTCCACTCATGGATTCAGAGCTGGCTCTCAAACCCAGGTGTCCATGCCAGTGTTCTTTTCTATTCACCAGCCAGGATGCTGTTGACTGGGGATAAAAGAATAGCTCAAAGTCAAATTCCCAAATTCCTTCAGAACTCTTTTCTCTTCCTTTTTTTTATCTCCATCCAGGATAGAAGGTAAGAAGAAAGCACGTGGCCCCAGAACAGTCCCTACTCCCCGAGAAGAACATTTGAGGACCTTTGCACTGTACCATAGGGAAGAGGAGGGTCCTCAGCTAGAATGTCTTGGGATTCCTTCGCCAGTCCAAGCAGAGGCCTTTAATGGGAAGGAAATGCTCCTGAGAAGCAAGGAAATGGGATAGGGGGGAGAGGCTGGGAGCAAACTAATGATGTTCCCTAGGATTTCAGAATAAGCTTATCTGATGTGAGAATAGAAAATTTCTCCAAACGAAGTCAGAGTGAACTTTCTAGCCTCCCATGTCCAGGAAGCTCAGATGCAGCAAATAACATAGCACGTGTTCACCACACCCATATTCTACACCCCTGGCAGACCCTGTTAATCAACTACAGCCTTCTAATCCATTTACTGAGCAAGCCACCACCAACTTGATGGATTTGGCAGGTGAAAAGAATCATTTCTGTGGTGGCTATAGAAGATATCCTGTATCTTGCAATCTGACCCATGACTCTTCTTTTTGGGTGAAGTCACATCCACTCCACCTGATTTTGATAGACCTGTCAATCAAGGGGTCACACTTACCTCTTCCAGGATGGCCAGCCAATCAGAGTACTCCCTGACAATTCTTGGCACTTAATTGGGGAGGGCATATGACCCATGTCAGCCAATCAGAGTCTGTTTCAAAGACTACAGGAGTCAAAAGCAAAAAATAGCAACATCTTTGTCTGGGACTGCTGGCCAAGAGGAAGATGTCAATCTGGGGCTTAGTTTGAAAATTGAGAAGAAGACAACACTGAGGAAAGCAGAGCAGAGACAAGGGTAAGAAATACAGGTGCTGGTGACATTGTTTAAGGCCTGAATGAGACTAGGTCTACTCCATGAATTTTCCATTTCTGATATGTGATGAAAGTCAATAAATGCCCTCTCCTTGCTGGGGAATGTAAAAAGAAAGAAAGGAAAGAAAGAAAAGAAAGGAAAGGAAAGGAAAGGAAAGGAAAGGAAAGGAAAGGAAAGGAAAAGAAAGGAAAAGAAAGGAAAAGAAAGGAAAGATGGAAGGAAGGAAGGAAGGAAGGAAGGAAGGAAGGAAGGAAGGAAGGAAGGAAGGAAGGAAGGAAGATCATTTTGGCTTGGTTTATGCCTTGGTGAGCCCATGTCGGGTCCTGGTGTTCACCATTTCCCTAAGTATTCACAAACCATCTATTTAATAATCAATGCTGGAGATTTACCAGGAACAGGAGTCTCTGGGGTCTCACCGTTCTCCCCATTTTGGAAGTTGGAGACATCATTTGCCTCTTCTGTTACCCAGGATTCTTTAAAGCACTGTTTAAAAATATAAGTGTTCAGGAGGATAACTGCACAGCTTGTTTAAAATCTGTAAGTGGCTTCATAGCCTAGTGACTATAAGCATGGATTCAGGATTAAGACCATGCATGTTCAAACCCAGGCTCTGCCTCTTACCACATTCCCTGATTCACTTCACCTCTACTGGCCTGAGTTTTCTTAACTCTAAAATAGAGGTTACAATAACACCTCTCACATGGAATTGTTATGAGAATTAAAAGAGATATGTATAAATTGTTTAGAGAAGTTCTAGCGAGTGATACACTTGTGTTGGCTAACTAAATATATGTTCTTAGTCCCCACCTTTAGAGGCTGATGATTCAAGCTGGTTGAGGGAAGGCTGCAGATGGATTGACCATCTCTCAGATGACTGACAATGATGTGTGCACCATCCTGTGTGAAGCTGTTTTTGAGCATTGGGAGAAATCTACTTTAGCCTGGGAATAAAAAAAATCTCAAACAAATAACAGCAAGCATGCTCTCTTCTACCTCCTCTTATGTAGGCTTCAATTCTGTTAGCTATATTTTTCTACTTTCTCTAGATCTGAAAATGTTTTCCTTAACAGGAAACAAGAAAAGTAAGAGTGTTGCTTTACTTGTCCTCTCTCGACATTATAATATCCTCCCAAAAGAATAAGGGAGGATATTATTATTTAATAATGCCCACTGGTTCTACTTGCTTCAAAAATCTTTAATGTCCCTACTTCCCTGGTGTTCTCATCTCACCATGAACAGTGGTGTCACTGTGCCCTCTACCTAGGCCTGTGCCGTGCTCACATTTGCCTGTAGTGGGGAACCTCCACCCAGTTTTGAAACACTCTCTTATGCTCACCACAGAGCTCCTTCTGCATCATGGACACTGCCTTTGTTTTCCTCATCATCTTAATTTGTGGTTACAGTATCAAAACTCAGTGTTTGAGAGCCTCTCAGACTTCCTGAGCCACCTTCCCTTTTAGAGCCTCTGCCCATTAGATTATAATTGCTTTCTCTGAACCTGAGCAATTCTGCTTTCTGAAATTGTACAGTACACTCTTAACTATGCTCAGTTTTCCCTCTTTGGTCTCTTATGAACCCCAAGCTTCCTATATCATTTATCTATTGTTGCATTAAAAACTACCTCAAAACTTGGTGGCTTAAAATAGCAACTACCTATTTGCTCATGGTTCCACCATCTTGGCTGGGCCTCTGCTGGTCTCACCAGGGGTTTTGCCTTCCTCAACGACAGCATTGGGGTGCCTGGAGGCCAGCTTCTTCCAGGTACCTCACTCATGCCTGGAGGCATAGAGGGATTTCTGGGAAGGGTAGGATGGCTTGACCTCATCCCCACTGTCTCTAATTCCCAAGAGGTCTTCCCTGGGTTTCCTTATATGGTGGCCACAGGGCAGCAAGAGCCAAAGAATAGAAGTTGCAAGTTCTCTTAAGGCCTGGGCTTGGAGGCCAGGCCGAGTCACTTTTGTTGCATTCTATTGGTCAAAGAGAGTTGAATGGCCAGCCCAGATCAGAGGAGGGAAAACAGACCCCACCACTTGACAGGAGAAAATGAAAAGAAAGTGTGGCCATTTTTAACCTGCTGCATTTACTTTCATTAAACTGATCTTGATGCCCCAGCTGGTGTAGCTCAGTTGATTGAGCATCAGCCTGCGAACCAAAGGGCTGCCGATTCAATTCTCCAGTAAGGGCACATGCCTGGGTTGTGGGCAAGGTCCCCAGTAGGGGGTGCACAAGAGGCCAACCACGCATTGATGGTGCTCTCCCTCTCTTTCTCTCTCCCTTCCCCTCTGTCTAAAAATAAAATAAAATATTTTTTAAAAAACTGATCTTGAGGGCCTGCATTGAGGAGACAAGGAAGAAGATGGTTCTGATCTGGAAAGAACCCACAGTCTGGTCAAAGAAACAGAAAACTAAAGAGCAAATTGCAATACAATGTGATAAACAGAATGATGGCTACAAGCCTGTGTACATTTACAATATACCAGGCACCATGCCTACTGATATATCTGCTTTGTCTCACTGAGATTTGACTGTAACCCTGTAGGGGGAAGTATGTCAATAATTGTGTTCATTTTTCAGGTGAGAAAACCAAGGCACAGAGAGGTTAGTTATCAAGGATGTGAGGAAGAATATGAATTCAGTAGAAGTCCAGCTCTAGAGCCCTAGCCCTTACCAGGTGTTGTGACTCACCTCCAAGGTCAGCTTTAGCCACAGAAGGAGCTCCATCAATAAGCAAGTACGTGGGGGAGCAAGAGAGAGACAAGGACTTGCAGCAGATTTATCTTCTAGCAAACAAACAAGACCCTCTTCCCTTCACCACTCATTTCCAGGCCCCTGGGCAGGATGCTTGTATCTGTCCCTTGACTCTGACAGATGACACATCAAGACTAAAGCCTGATGTGGCCTGGAGATGTATAAAAGGTTTGAGAATAAAGGAGTCACACCCTCCACAACTGTCCTAGAGACACATGATTAAGGGAAGGAACTGTTTCCAAAGCCATAAAGAAACCCCATTTTGGTAACTCACCCACGAAGACATCCAGAAAGGCCCTGTGCCTTTTTCCCACTCATCCCACATTAACTGATTACTGAAAGAGCTCAGAATAGCCCCTGTCCCTCAGCTGGGGCTGCTTCAAGAGTAGTGTTTGTAATACTTTCTGAGGGGGAATGAGTCTCTTAGAGTTTGGTATAGTGAGAGGTTGATTACTGAGCGCTCACTCCAGCATTCGGCTCTGATTCTGACCTGCCTGGAATAGGCTGGGGTAGAGTTTGCATATTTCCTGCAAGACATTTATGGTAGAACATGGTCTCTGTACCCAGATGTAGTCTCAGTGTCAAGGTCACCATGAGGAAAGGCAAGGAACTCAACCCCGTGACATAGGACATCAGAGACTCCATGGTGAGCAGCCACCTCCTACTCTACTGGAAGAAGATGCTCTGAGAAGCTAACCAAGGTACGGGAGTCATTTGGAGATTGTTCAATGGCCTGGCTTCAATCCAAACCCAGTTTTTCTACACCTCTAGCCCCACAAGGATCCTAAGGGACTCCTGTCCTTATCAGTCACTCCTAAATCCATTTTAAAATCTGCCAGAGCCATATAAAGGGATACTTATTATAAATAATAAGAAAATAATAGTAAATAATATAAGCAAGGGGTATAGTTAAATTAAGGTACCACTTACCAATGCAATAATTAAATGAATGAAGTGGACTTCTCTACATGGAAATTATGTCAAGGAATGTTGTCAAGTGAAAAAAACAAGCCATATAAATATACATCCATTTCTCATGGAATAAAAAGAACCTTTTCAATAAATGGAGTTGGGACATCTGGACAGCTACATGGAAAAAAATGAAACTCGACCACCAACTTATACCATACACAAAAATAAACTCAAGATGGACAAAAGACTTAAATAATACCCGTGACACCATAAATGTCCTAGAGCAGGAAAATCTCAGATATCCCATGCAGCAATATTTTCACTGATATGTCCACTAGAGCAAGAGATGTAAAGGGAAGAATAAACAAATGAAACTGCATTAAATTAAAAATCTTATGCATGGCTAAAGAAACCATCAGCAAAGTGAAAAGGGAACCAACGATATGGGAAAATATATTTAACAATGATACCTTGGACAAGGGTTTGATCTCCAAAATATATGAAGAACTAACATGACTCTGCACCAGGAAGACAAACAATCCATTTAAAAAGTAGGCAAAGGACCTGAGTAGACACTTATCCCAGGAAGACATACACAGGGCTCAGAGACACATGAAAGGATGCTCAGCATCACTAGCCATCAGAGAGATACAATTTGAAACCACAGTGAGATACCTCTTCATACCAGTCAGAATGGACAGCATTAACAAATCAACAAGCAAGTGCTGGTTATGTTGTGCAGAAAAGGGAACCCTAGTACACTGTTGGTAAGAATGCAGACTGGTGCAACCACTGTGGAGAAAAGTATGGAATTTCCTCAAAAAACTAAAACTGGAACTGCCTTTTGATCCAGCAATTCGACTGCTGGGATTATACCCTAAGAATCCAGAAACACCAATTCGAAATAACCTATGTGCCCAAATGTTCATTGCAGTGCAATTTACAATCCCCAAGTGCTGGAAACAGCCTCAGTGCTCATCAGTAAATGAGTGGATCAAAAAACTGTGGTACATTTACAGAATGGAATACTACACATCAGAAAGGAAGAAAGAACTCCTATCCTTTGCAACAGCATGGATAGAACTGCAGAGTATTATGGTAAGTGATTAATCCAGGAGGCGAAAGACAAATACCATATGATCTCACCTATAAGTGGAACCTAATCAACAAAAAAAACAAGAGAGCAAAACTGAACCGAAGACATGGAAATAAAGAACAAACTGACAGTGACCAGAGGGGAGGGCGCAGGGGGATAATAAGGGAAATAAGGGGAAGGGTCAAGAAACATGTATGAAGGACCCATGGACAATGACAATGGGGTGGGGAGGATTGAAAGTGGGAGGTGGGGGATGGGTAGAGCAGGAGGAGTAATAAGGGGAAAATGGGGACAGCTGTAATTGAACAATAAAAAATAAAAATAAATGTACATCCATTTATCTATTATCTAATTATCATCTATCTATCTATCATCATCTTTCTAGCATCTATCTATCTATTTCTACCTAGCTACACACCCATCTGCCTAAACACTATACTGATAATAGTGATTTCCTTCAAGGAGGAGAGTGGGATTAGAGAGAGGGATGGGTGGGGAGAGATACTGAGGATTTTTATTTCACTTGTGTTCTTTGAAGTTTTATAAGAATGTATTTATGTATTACTTATAAAATTAAATACATTCCCAAGCTAAGCAAAGCTACAGAATGAACCAAATATAAACCAGTTCATTCTTAAATCCAGTCGTGGCTTATTGGGTTTTTACTCTGCCTGGATACAGCCTTAAAATGGCCTGTGTGGGTCCTTGCCCCTCCCTAGCGCCCCCTTCTCCCTCTGCAGCTGAAAGCTCTTGATTTTACCTGCAGACCTAGCCTTGCCACCGCCCCCCACCCAGCTCTGAAAGCAGGAACAGTGTGGATATTGGGGGTTCCAAAGCTCTTTCCTGGAGCTTTAGTCCCACAGCCAGTGTCCCTGGTCTCTCTACATGGATCTCCCCCAGATACTTCTCCTGATGTCCCCCAGCTTTGTTGCCCAGTCCAGGTCCTGCTCTTAGAGCTGCATCTCCCACTGATACAACAGCCCCAGCTGGTGTCCCCATCCCAGTGGCAGTGGGAAAGGAGTGTGAGTTCTGCTGTCAGGCCAGGCTTAGTCTACAGAATGACCATGCATGTCTTCCTCACTTTGGATCAAGTAGCCTAAATGAATTTTTCAAGGACCTGAATGGGCTTGGGGGCCCTTATGTGTCAGGTGGCTTGGGTGTTGGTTTTAGTGTTGTATAAGGAATGTCCTGGGAAAATAGCCAGTGAGCAGCCCAGGAATGGGGAGGAGGGAGGCAGAATGGGTTACTCACTGGGCATCACCACCTCCAACCTATCTCCACAAAGCAATCTGACCATCTGGGGGTTTTTTTGGCTAAATCTATAGCACAAGGCACTTTGGGAAGATCCCAGCATTATTGTGCATGACTATAGGGAGCTATGTAAACTCCTTCCCCAGAAACTCTAGGAGGAAAGTCAGTTCTCCACAACTAGCTAGTCCCCACAACTAGCTTTTCAGGCTATTTTATCTACAGTTGGGCCTGGAGGCAGGAGAATGAACTAATGACCCTGACAATGATCCCGTGCCAGGACCCAGTCATATACTGGAACAGAGTTGTGGTTGTAACAAGTCTGCTGTTTCCTGAAACTTGCCTTTCCTTACCTAGCAAGGAACGATACCCACCTTATCAGAAATGCAGACCAGAGGCAGATGTGGCACACTTCTGAGGCTCCTGTGATACCCACCTGCTCTTCCATGGAGTTGGGTGGGCCTACCATGTTAGTGGTTTGCTTCAATATTGATTGAGGAGGCCTCCCACAAATTATAATGGGTTTTCTTCTCAATCATTATCAGGGTAGAGTGTGCCTGGAATTTAAACAGGCCTCTCCTCTGACACTCAGCAATGCCCTCCTGTTTCTTGGCCTTTCCAAGTCCTCTGGTTGTAAGGAACTCATCTAGAGCACCAACAATCAATTAACAACCATTCCTGAGATCACAAAGTGCAATTTACAGAAGCATGGTGGTGGATGTTGCAGATGGGACACATTTTTATATAATTTGCTCCCTTAGGAAGTAAGGATACAAGACTCCAGTAGCCCACAGCCCTCCTGAGGGGACCAGGACTTCTGTTTGACAAGGAAAAAACCCTGAACACACAAAGACCCAAGAGACATTTCTTGGATTACTAGCAGCTGTCAATACCTTTTGCATAAATACTGTTAGGTGGGTGTCTGGTCAAAGCCACTGTTTGGGTCGTGGAAGAAGCAGTCAAATTGACATGAGTTAAGACTGAAGGGTTTTTTTTTTTTAACATTTTATTTATTCATTTTTAGAGAGGGGAAGGGAGGGAGAAAGAGAGGGAGAGAAACATCAATGTGTGGTTGCCTCTCATGTGCCCCTTGCTGGGGACCTGGACCGCAACTCAGGCATGTGCCCTGACTGGGAATCGAAACAGCAACCCTTTGGCTTGCAGGCTGACACTCAATCCACTGAGCCACATCAGCCAAGCACATACATGGTGTCATAACATGTCAAGTTAATGATAGACACCTGGTCCCCTGTGGCCTGGGTCAACTGCTATGTGGAGCCCAGGGAGCTACCTCATCACCAGAGCTTAGGTGCCCAGCAGAAATGCCACCATTTCACTGGGCTCAAAGTAAAACACCGTAATTCAGTAGAAGGTGGAAAAGAAATATTTAATTCAAACAGTGTTTAAGACACCCAGGAGAAAAGAAAAGCTAATGTTTGCATAAATGCCCTCCCACTGAAACTCCTTTCTGTTCATCTGTGCCACAGCTCTCACACAGCTAGGTCCACCTTTGTGGGTAAATCAGGGAGCCCCTGAAGAGGTAGAAAGCCCCACTCCTCTCAGGCTGCTCCCTGGCTTTGGCTCCCATAGTCCAGCTCTGCCTCCACATCCTCCTTCTCCACTGTGCTCCTTAATCTTGCCAACAAGGTGACATACAAATGAATCAATCTCTGAGGCCCTTTTCTCCACTCCAATGATATGGGAATGATCCATTTGAATATTTCTGCCAGTTGTGACATTAAATCCTAGATTCAATTTCCCTTTGACATAATAACCGAAATTAATTTCGTATTGTCACACATAAATTACTAACCAGTCAGGTTGCTAACCAGAGAGAGAGAGAGAACTGGAGAGAAAGCAAAGCATGATCATCCAAAGGGGTTTGACTGTGACAAACAGGTACAAGAATAACAATGGGAGGCAGAAGGTAACATAATCATATCTGACAAATGAGGAGAATTTCCAGGCTGCAGTGAAGGTAAAGGTGATTTACTTTCTTCCCCATGCCCCAAACCATTAGAATGTCATCATGGGGAGCCTTAAAACTTACAAGTGATACAAGGATCTAAATAGCTTCTCAATTAAGTATGCTCTATTTGCAAAGACTGCTTTCAAAGAGCAAAATGTACTTTTGTGGAACACTGGTGCAGCCTCCAGGCCTGGAGAATTTTAAGCCAGGAAGAGGACTTTTACAATGGCAGGTTAAGGACACAGATGCCCATCCTGGGCCAAGGGGCTTTGCCGTGTCTGACTACGAGCACAGGGTGGCATCCTAACTTTCTCCACCTAGGCTCTGGATCTAGAATTGTGGTCAGATCAGAGTCAGCTAGAACAAGTCTTCCTCACTGGCCCGCTAGACCCATGGCCAGGCCAGAGACCTGGGATCCCTCCTTAGGCCTCCTTCCCCATTTCTCCCAGCTCATCTGTTAGTTCTTGTCAGTTGTCCTAAAAGCTCTAGCCTCTGGTCTTGCCTCTGAATTCCATCTCTTTCTGAATTTTTACTATAGCCTCCTGGCCAATTTTTCCACCTTTAGTCCTATTTGATAACCCATGCTCCATCTACTCAGCCATGAAGTATATCTTTCCAAAGTGCTGCTTTGATGCCAGGGCTTCCCTAAATGAAAAATTTTAGGTACTCCCTAAAGAGTAATGTCTAAACCCTTAGGAGGACCTATAAGACCTGTATGATCTGGCCACCACCTACTGCTCCAGTAGTATCCATGACCCAGTCCCTCGCACCCATTGTTTACCAAGCAAGCTCTGGGATTTTCCTAAGTTGCTCCACCAGCCTAGAATGTCCTTCTCCTCCTTCAGTTTCAACTTAAGCATTGTCTCATATGAAGTCCTTCAGGGCCTCCTCAGACCCAGTCAAATGCATCATTGCTCTCACTAGTCATCATTACAACCCAACTCTCTTCTAGCATGGCAAACAACATGTGTCATTGCTCTTAATGCTTTACTTATCCATCTCTCTTGCTAGATATCAAGTTCTTTGAAGGCAAAGATTTAATCTTATTTGTTGTTATTTCACTATACCTGGTATAGAGTAGGAATTTGAGAGATATTTGGACAATAAACATCCAAGAAGGTACCTGAAGCCAGCCCAGAACAAGCCAAGGACTCACATAGACACTACACACCCATATAAAGTGGTTTTCTCAGTGCCTATTATGTCTATATAGTTAAATTTAAGCTTTGATTGTTTGTCTGCCATGATCTAAGCATGGGCTAGGAGCTATGTGACTTAGGACATTTTGGTTCCCCTAGCAACCAGGACATAACTTGGCCTGTGGCAGATAGATGTTCAGGAAATGTGTAAGCAATTATCTGCTGTGGATTCTGTTGTCAGGGGTTGGCTACTTCAAGGATACAAAGGAAACAATGATAGAACAACAAAGAATCAGATAAGATAAAATGTCCCTCTGGGCTATGAGCTCCTAGAGACAACTGTCACTTCTGCATCTCTGTTAGGCACATACACCCCCCGCAGTGCCTAACACAGCCCCTACTGAGCAGCATTTGTAAGAGCTATGGAGGTGAATGTGGAATTCACCTACAGCTTGTCCTCAGGTGTGACCTGAAGTACAGGCTGTGTACCTGCTGCTTTGCCTTCAACTTTTTATACAATAATATCACCACCTGTTCTTTTTCAACCCTGTGTTTGATAACTACCTTGCCTTTATATTTTTATTTAGGGATAGTACTGCAGAATCCCAAAGAGTTAAGTGGCTTTAAAGCCAATTTATTAAATGGCTGGGTTTAGTGGGAGTGAAATCAGGAAACAGCATCTTCCCTCTCACTACTGCCATTCCAAACTGCTCTCTCAGACATCCCTCTCCACCTCCATAGGAGACAGATCCTATTAACTTTTCCTTTTTTGACAAATATAATTGTATATACCTAAAGTATACAACATGATGATTTGATATACATATACATTGTTGAATGTTTACCAAGATAAAAATAATTCACACATTTATCACCTCACACTGTGTGTGTGTGTGTGTGTGTGTGTGTGTGTGTGTAATAGGAATGCTTAAGATCTACTCTCAGCAATTTTCAAGTATAAAACTCAATAGCAAAAAATAATATAATCCAATTTTTAAAATGGGCACAGGACCTGAATAGACATTTTTCCAAAGAAGACATATAAATGGTCAACAGGTACATTAAAAAGTGCTCAATATCACTAATCACCAGGGAAATGCAAATCAAAACCACAATGAGCCATCACCTCACATATGTTAAGGTGGTTATCTCAAAAAGATAACAGATAACAAATGTTGGTGAGGATATGAAGAAAAGGGAACCCTTATGCACTGTGAATGGGTATGTAAAATGCTACAACCACTATGGAAAACAGTATGATAATTCCTCAAAAAATTAAAAATTAAACTACTATATGATTGTATTGTATAAATACCCTGGCGTCTCTCCTCCTGCCCTCGGTGCCCTCGTTGGCTGAATACAGCCTGAAGGTCAAAGTCAAGGAAGGCTAGTTCATACCATCAGTAGAGGTCAGCCTGACAGGACCATGGTGAAAAATAATGACACTAGAGGGTATATTGGGGAATGTCCAGTGCATGCCTCCCCCTTCGTAATATGCAGGAACTTGTCACCCATTGTCCTCAGCTTAGAGCCTCATCGAAACAATAGTGATAGTCCATTTGTCAATGAATAACCCATCACACATTTCTCTTCCTCTGCTACTCTCCATTACCCCTGAAGGCAGTTGCATCCTCAAGAGAGCCAGCAAAGCTGGAGTGGGAGGTCTGAGAGCAGAGATGGCAGTCTGTTGCCTTTTGCAAAGAGTAGCTTCATTCTAAACAACAGCAAGGCCACCCATTCCAGACACAGGTTGAAAACCTCATAGCCACAGTGCAAAGACTTGGAGTGAGTCTTTGAGAATCTGCCACTTTAGATTCTCTAGGCCACAGTGCCCCCATTATTAACACACATAATTAAGGGGAGGCTCAGGTTTGCTGGCTGAGAAGCCCTCTAAGAAACTGCAGCTAGATTTGGAAATGAAACTATTGGGACAGTGGTACCCAAGGAGGAAACAGCATTCCAATGACCTTGGTGGTACAGTGTTGAGACCCACAGTGTCTTCCCTCATCTACTTCTCCAAGGACTGCCTCAGGTGGTGTCCAGCTTAGGTGGCATGGCCTTGTGGATGGGATTATGGATCAGTGCCTGTATCACACTTCTTGGAAGACCTGGCTTCTTCTGAAATTGGGGACTGACTCTGAAAGACTCGACCACCAACATCAGGGCTTCTGCAGACAGGACAAGGCCCAGCATTGTCTCAGCCAGGAGAAGCAAACTCATCAACACATTACTCCTTGTCACACAAAAAATTGTGGATCATATAATATCAACTTTCCTCTTTCTCCCTCCACAACAAGGCAGAGTGGGGCTGAGAAGTTAGGATAGAAGGGAAGAGACATGCTGCTGCTGGGGCAGCTTACTAGGGAAGCTGCTCATGGGCTGATTTTAGAACCTGCTGGGGTTTCCCACCTTGCCTGGGATAGCTAGAAATGGTTATGCAAGTCAAATTCATTCGGCAGGCTATATACTACAGGACAGCCAGGGCCACTGGGAGCTCAAATTCTGGCCAAAGTTCAATTCTGTCCAAGAGCACAGACTTTTCTATCAGGTAGACCTCCATTCAAATTTTGGTTCTATTGTCCCCTTGCCTATGACCTTAGGCAAACTGAGGTTTTCTGACCTGTAAAATGGAAATGACAAATTTCAGGGGACTATGCTGAGAATCAATGGAGCTAATATATGTCAACTGCCTATCACAGTGTCAGACACACAATTTCCAATCAATAAGTGACAACTGTTACTGTTAACACACTCTCATTTTTCTTGCTTGGCCAAACCTCACATGTACTGAGTCATGGTCATTTACTTACCCCAAAGCTGTTTACTCAGCACTTCCCATATGGCACTGGAGAAAAAGACTCCTCAGGGAAATTAAAGTCCAGTGCTAGAAACAGAGGAGTGGAACTAACAGCTGTGATACGGGGTGAAGGCTGTGAGTGCACAAAGCCCAACTGCCTGCCCCAGGCTAGGATGGTCAGGGAGGTCTTACCAGAGGAAGCAGTACTCAATTTCTGACTAAATTTTGCCAGGAAGGTGGGGTTTAGGCAGGCAGTCACAGTGGGGAAATTGTTCTAGGCATAAGCAACTGCCAGTGCTGACAAGGGTGACAAGAGAGAGTGTCAGCTTTGGGCTGACAAAGAGTCAGTGACAAAAGTGGTATGGGAGGTTAGCCAGAGAGAAAGTCACAAACTGAATGGATACACCTAGACTGTACCTGGGGGAGAGAGTTGCTTCAAACCCCTTGCAGGAGCAGAAGGCCATGCAGAAGCTGTGCTTTGGTCCTAGGCCATCAAGTATAATGGGAGTGTACTTTTGGTCAAGTCAGGATCATCCCAGGGCTTCCAGACAGTCCTTTTTGCTAACAGCACCCAATTTGTCCAGCCCTCTGTCACTCTGGCAGTTGTCATTTTTGGAGGCAGCAGCTGAATCAACTATCCAGTTAAATGTACAGGGAGGTACCAAGGCTCCATTCCCTCTGAACCTCTAGCTGCAGCAGGTCAGCTATGCCCTGTCACCACTGCTACAGGGACATGGGGAGCAGGGGAGGGGCTATCGCCTTCCACGCTCTTTGAAAACTAGATGCCTTGAGCAGCTTAGAAGTTCCAGGTTGTTTGTAATTGCCAGGCAGAAAAGCAAAGTACTTAAATTGAGTGGAGGGGTAGGAATGGGGATTTGGAACTAAATTTTTAATACAAGCCTTGGATGATCTCAAAAAGTTATTTACCTTGTAAGTTTCAGTTTCTTCATCTGCATTATGGTGAAAATTACTGTATTACTGGTGAAAATTAATTGTGATAAACAGGAAGCTATGATCCTGGGCCTACAGGGTCAAATGGTGGGAGGTTATATATGTTCCCATTGCATAAATTTTACCCAAAGATTTCAGGGAAAAGGATTATATTAAACAGGTAAAGTTTTATTCTAGAGTTGCATATACCCCTTTAATGAGTTACAAAGACAAAATAGGAATCATCAAAGCAATTTTTTTGCAATGCTCTAAACTCTTTAGCTATTATCCTAGACCCCCGGGCCCTGATCCTGCTTCCCTGTCAGTGGGGGTGCATCAGTTGAACTACCCAAGAGCATAGTAGGGGAACACTCTCTCTCAATGACATGAGAACAAATATGTATATTAACCCATCTTCTGAAATGGATCATTCTAGGCTTTGCTTCTTTAGCGTACACTCTGCCCATGAACTTGACTTCCAATTGTAACATCATCCATTTGGTTCATCCATCTTTGATAGGATCATAGAAAAACTCTGGACATCAAAGGACACTTTCCTTCAGAGAGTGAACATCCTGAAAGTGACTCAGAGAGGAGGACTAGAGGAAACCAGTGTAGACTAGAGGAGGTGGGCAAGGATATAAGCAACTGCTTACACAGGGGATAAACCTGGAGAACAATGGGGACCCAGGAGGTATGGAATCAGAGGGCCCGGGAACAAGGGCCCAGGAGCGATATGCTGGGCATTCCATAAAGGGCTCAAGGCCCAGGAGCAGCTGCAGGCCAGGGAGGAGCAGGAGCTGCAAAGAGGAAAGGACAGCCCATCACTAGACATAGGAATGACCTCTCTAAGGCCCTGACACTGATTTCTGCCTGCCACTTTATTGCAGACCCAGTCTACCAGTCAGTCCTCTGTGCTCCGTTGATTATGTTCTGCCAGGTTTAGGAGGGAACCAGCTCAGCCTAACCTTATGACTATTCTCCCCGCTCAAGTTTGATACTGCTGTTTCAGGAACACAGCAATCTGCTTGCCAAAAGTACACTAGCTTGGAGATGCCCAGTTTTGCAACTTGTGGCCTATATGATAGGAGCTATGGAAGTACAGGTTGCGTGCCATTTTAATGAATAGCAATGGCAAAGTATATTTAAAAGTATAGGTTTTTTTGTGGAAATACAACTGTTGAAGGGGGAAAATAGCCCACACCCTCTTTCATTAATTTTATTCCCACTAAAGTGCCCAGTTACAGGCCTGGTATTTGTCATAGATCAGTTTTGATCAAGTGGTTGAGGGTATTGTTTTTTAATGCCTGAAATAAAAGAAAAGGAAAATACATTCATTTAAGCTTCCAACTTTAAGAAGATGCTTTCTAAGAATTTGCTATTGCCCAAAGATGTGCCTCTGGGCCACATATTTTGGTCCACTAATTCTAGAGATACTGTGGAGCCACAGTGATAAGCTTTAACATTTCAGAATGTCCTTGCCATCAGACCCCTAAAAATTTCCACAAAACCTAAAAGCATGTTTCATGTTTATCCAAATCTAAATTACTTTGAAACTGACTTTTTTCCCTACCAGTTCTGTAATTCTCTAAAATATGAGATTTTATTGACCTGGGACATTTCATCAATGGGAAATGAGCCCAGTCTCCTGGCGTCATCTGCTCCATCTTCATGGCACGATTGAGTTTGAATGTCTACATGTCCAGAACAAGTCAGAATGTCATCCTCACCCCCACCTCAACAGCACTGAGTTCTCTGTGTATAGATTTCTTCAGGAAAAAAAAAAAAAACATCCAGAGTCACAGGGCATTCGATTCCATGGGACCTTTGGTGCTGAGAAAGCATTTCATTGAGTTGCTTCAAGTGTCCTCCACACAGTGATGGGTTAGGGACAGAATGAAGCAAATAAACCATTTTGAAAACATGTTCCATATGTTATGAAAGAGATCTGTCCCCAAAGTTTAGGAATATAAGGCTCTTACAAAGGTTAATGCTCTTTTGACTTGAATACCTGATGATACCTCCTTTCTCTTTCCTTGCAGATATATCATTAGAAAAAAAACCTTAGATTTTCATATTTCAACAAAGCTTCTCGCATTTTTTGCTGGTACAGAACAAGGCCCTACTACACTAAGCACGTGGGATCATTAAGCAAAACAACATGTTTAATTAAAATGTCAAATGCACAGCTTAGTGTCAGGTGGGATGTATTTGACCTTAAGGCTCTATGTTGTAGACACCTACAGAAAATAATTCACAAAAAGAACACACCTGGGAAACTGAAAACACTTGTAATGTATGTTATACATTTCAGGGGGCACCACATACATTTCTTTAAGCTTATTAGCTGTCTTTCATTCCCAAGATACAGGCATTGGGTCCAGCAATTTTTTTTCAATGCCTGACCCAGTCTCAACTAACATTCATGGCCTCTGGGCACAAGACACTCTGCTTAGAACTTCCCTTTAATTCTTCACACAGTCCTCTGAGGTAGGAATTATGGCTCCCATTTTATCGATGAAAAATATGTCAGAGAGATTAGGAAATTCAGGCTTCAATACCAGCATCCCTTTCCTGAATCTCAGCCACCTCCTACTACCATCAGCTGGAACTGTTTAGGTCTGGTCTTGGTAAGAAAGTTTCCTCACTTAGTAGTTTCCAAACTCCAGTGTGCTGAAGAATATTTGAGGAATACAACAAACAAGCATGTTTGGGATTCCTACCACCCAAGAGCCTGATCCAATAGGAATGCAGACAAGATCTGGGTGTCTGCATCTTTTGGAAGTTACCTCAATGGCTAAATTGCAAGAGGTGGAAGGACCACACTTTGGGCTCCTCAGGCCAGGGATCTCATCCAAGCCATTCCTCTGCCTTCAGGAAGACATGCCTCACCTGCCCCCAAACCCCATTTAGAAGCCCTTTCCTGGATCTTCTGATCCAGAGCTAGAGCCTGGAGGCACTCCTCACAAATTCCCAAACCTAGAAAGAGAGAAAAAGAAAATGAAGAGCAAGCAGAGCTCCCCTGGTCCTTCCACACCCAAAGTGCAGCAGGAGTGACCTTGACAAGCCCTGCCTGGGAAGCAGCTGATCCCCACCCTCTCTGCTAATGGGAGCAGCCAGGCTCAGCTCTCCCCAGCAAGCAAGGCTGTGGCCATAATCCTCTAAGAAGGAGAGTTTACAAGCCTGTCTCTGGCATTTAAAATTAATATAGTTATTTAAAGAACAGGAAACTGCTTCTAGGGTAAATAAATATCTTTATTTTTCCCTCAGGGTAAAGGTCACTTAGCTCAAAAGTCAGCTGATTCCATGGGGCCTTGAGGTGTTCAGGGTTTAGTCCTCTAGGGTGAGCATGTTATATATACATCCCTGCTGCATTTTTCCACAGTGGGTTCTAGATTCTCCTTTTAGAGCGTGAGTGCAGAACTGCTGAGCCCTTTATGGCAGGAATCCAGCCTCTTCCAGCTGCGCTCTCCTTGCTTTCACTGTGCACAGGCACTCACCTGCCCAGTCATCCTCCATCCACTCCTCTGTTCATTCACTCATTCACCCACCACCCTTCTGCTCTTCATTTATCCAACAAGCCATAGTTTTCATGCTTTCATTCATCAAAAGTTTATTGAGCACCTTCAGTGTACCAGGCACTGGGGATACACAGATGAATGATAAACCTCCCTGCTGTTAATGAGCTCACATTTCAAGAAATCTGCTTCAAAGTTAGAGCAAGACTATATGCTAAAGTGATAGTTGAAATTTTACTACCATGTTCAACTATAAAACTCCTACTCATGAGTCAAAACCTAATTTAAATGTGCTCCACCTAAAAACTCCTACTCATTCACCCTGAGATTAGCTATCCCCCTTATGCTTTTAGAGCACATGGCTGTATTTCATGGCTCTTTATCGGCCCCTGTCATTGCTGTTAGTATCTATATCCTCCTCTACCCTGTGAAGGCAAAGACCAGTCCCTTTTAAGTGTTCTTTTTTTCCTGTGCTGAGCCCAGCGCCTGATGTAGAGCAGGTTAGTGACTTTCCAACTTTTGAGATATAAGAACCACATGGGTGACTTGTTAAAAATACAACTCCTCCACACCATCCCCATGCTATCTGATTCAGTAGGTGTAATGCAGGAGGTTGAGCCCAGGATCTCTGCTGCTCATTCGGATAAGCTGAAAAAGCCACAAGGAGGACTGGGTGGAGCAGACATAGACTTTATTACTCACATTACAGGGAGCGCTGATGGCAGCAAATCGGTGAAGCAGGACTATACCTCCCTGATCGAAAACTTGTTCTAAGGAGTCCCAGACAAAAGGGACATGTGTCTTGCACATGACTCTAAACTACATTACCTCAGCGTGTACATGCAGAGAGAAAAGTTCAAGAAGCAGTCACACAGGACAAGAAACCACTCCCTAAAGGAGATGAGGGAATTACAACCCATTTCCAAACCAATATGTATTCCTTCTGGTTAGGGGCCCTCCAGCCAGCTTTCCATTCTAGGGGTTGGAGGAGATATGTCCAGCCTGACCCCACACTCCACCCCAACATTGCTCCTCCATCTCACATTCTTCATATTACATTATGCTGATAGGAAATCTGGGTAGTGAGCATGTGGTGAGCACACTACATCTATATACCACAAATACAGTAAAGGCTACACCCCAAGACCAACAATGCAAGACAACACCCAAAGAGGCCTTAGGAGAAAGGACTGATACCAAGAACCTAGAGGATTCCACCAAGTTGTAAAGTAGTCAGAGCCTATGGCAGATATATGATTAATTTCAGCTCCTAGGGCCATTAAGGCTTGGGATACACTGTGAGAATTATCAGAGATATATACACAACACTCAGTATGCAGAATGGTACAGGTACCCCCATAGGCAGCATCACGTATGTCTAATGCCATTCTATTCTGCAGCACAACTGTCCTCATTTGAGTTACCTCACCAGAAGCCAGGGCTATAGCAAGTCTGGTGTGATTAAGGACTATTGCAGTTGCTGTGCTAGGGCCTCAGTGGCTTTATAGGTTAGAATATTACCTGCAGTGGGCACAAAAATGGCTAGGGGGTAGAACCACCAGTCAGAGCACTTGACTCGATAGTGTGCCTGAAATTAGTCCCAATTTTGAGGGACACTTGGAAGAGTATTTAACACTTACCCTGGGATGTATGGTTCTCCCTATGTGCAAGGCCCAGTCCAATTAAACAGGAGGTAAGACCAACCATATTGGCCACAGGTCAACAGAGCTCCCCATGGCATGGGACGTGCCTATTCCCCACTAGTAGACTCTCCCCAGTGATCTGTAGCATTCATTACCATTATTTTCTTGCATAGGACTGCCGGTATCCACTCCATAAGCTGAATAGTCTCACTTACTGTCCCATTTCTGCATTCAATACATATGGACATGGTTGTGACACCTCTACCTGTAATGCTGACAGCCACCCCATACCATCACAAACTGCATACAAAAGCCATGGCTTGATGCAGTTGGCCTCTTCCCTCACAAGGGGAAAACAACTTTCCATGCATCTTCTTGAAGAGGGGGTCAGGAGGTTTCCAAGCTTGCAGCCAGTCCCAATGTATCTGGTTCACAGGGTGCATCCACCATGGTAGGCTGGCAGAGGGAGTAATGGGAAATTCAGTGTAGACCTAAAAATCAGAATGGTGGATGATGGAAAGGAGTTTTCAGAGCAGAGTCTAAGGGTGATCAGAGAGATATTTAATAGGACCTAATAAAGGTAGACCTTGACAGTCTGGCAATATGCATGCAATGGTCTGGTCTTTGATTAATATGGTCGCATGGACAGGTGGATGCCCTAGTCATTGGTACCATGCCGTATCTGGCCCTAGGTCAAAGGCCTTCTGCACTAGAAGGGCCAGGGGAGGTGGGCACACCTGCCAAACTGAGGCTATGTAAGTTCCCTTAGGAAATGAAGATTGCTGTGTGTTGTAACAAACAAGGGTAAGGGGTCAAGAGGTCATTACCATGGGCGACAGCTGTAACCCCAGGACAAGTCCCTCCCCACAAGGAGCCACCAAGGAACACCAGCAGGATTCTACCTGAGTCTGACTGGGCCAGGAGAGGGGTGTGTTTCCCTGTGGGTCTGTCTTGGGGTGCTAACAAGAGTGTGTTATTTTGTTTTCCCAGCCCAGGTCATAACACTTAATTGCTATGTACTGTGTACTTAATTGCAGGTGGAAGGGTGCTTCCCAGGGCTTAGTGAGGAGGTTGATGGGAGATGTTTGTCGTACTCTAGGCTGTTCATTCAAGTTTTTCAGGCAGTCAGACAGGCAGGTCGCCCACCCCTGGAATGAGCTAGGGTCAGTCTTCAGGGTACCTTTCAATGAGGCCGGCCGCAGGGGCATTGTATGGCAGATGGAATCTCTAATCTATATTGAGGGTGCCTGGCCATTCTTGTACCTGATGGCCCATGAAATGAGTGCCCTGGTCACTTTCAATGCTGTCTGGGGGCACATAGGTGGCACAGAGTTGCTTTGGGACTCAGGTGGTGGTTTGCTGTGTGGCCCTGTTGCATGGGTATGCTTGTAGCAAGCTAGTAGTCATGTCCACGCATGTCAAGGCATAGCATGAGCCTTCAGATAGTGGTACAGGGCCAATGTAGTCAATCTGTCAGCAGGGTGTCCCACATCACAGGCCACCCATATATTGGGGCAGCCAGCAAGGGTACTTTTCTGCACAGATGGTGCGTTGCTGACAGGTTGTGACTACGTCGGAGTAAAGGAGTGGTAGGCCCCAAGCTTTTACCACTTCCTGTAAAGTCTTCTGTCTCACATAATGCATCTTTCGGTGGAGCCACTTGGCTGTGTCTTCTGCTGGGCCTCTTCCAACCAGCAGATGCATGCCAGGTCATCGGTCTGGGCATTTGCCTGGGCTGCAGAGAGGTTCATGTCCATTAACATGTTAAAGAGTCATTACCTTGGCTCAGAGGGCTTGTTGCTAGTTTGCCTCTCTGTTGGAGACATGCACTCCACTTAGTCTGGGTGGTCATCTGTGCTATTGAGCTCCTGGGTCAGTTTACAATGTCCTGCACCCACCCAGCCACAGGATATACAGTATGTACTCGAACCTCAGCTGGTCCAGTAATGGCTTCAGTAGACAGGAGAGCCTGGTAAACAGCATTAACTTATTGTTCTGTGGGGCTGTATCGAGCCTCTACCCCCTTTCAGAGCTGGGACCTGAAGCCAATTGGCACCTTGGTACACTCTTGCCATTGCCAGAGGCCCCAGGCATAGCCTTCAGGGGTGATATGGATTACTATATCACATGCCTGAGACTGATCTATGACCCTCAGTGCTTGTATGGTCTTCACCCCTTGCTTAGCAGCCTTAAAGGCCTGGTCATGCTCTTTGTCCCAATCTCAGGTGGCTCCTTTGTGGGTGAGGCAATAAAGAGGGTACACTAGCTGAGCTAAGTGTGGTATAAAAACTCACCAGTACCCCAACAACCCTAAATATTCTTGTAACTGCTTTGGTTTCTGTGGGATGGGGAGAGCCTGAATATTATATATCATGGTAGCAGGCATCACCTTTGTCTTACCCAACCAAACAACACCCAAGAATTTGACAGACAATCCAGGTCCCTGGATTTTGTTGGAATTGACTATGTATTATCAACCCTGGAGGTGAGCCCAACAGCTGAGATGTGGCATGCTCTAACTCTGTAAATAATCAGAGGTCAGCATGACACCATCAATGTAATGGCATAATCACACAGAGGATGGTACAGACAATGCAGCTAAGTCTTAACACACAAGACTATGGCAAACAGTAGGGTCGTGCAGGCAACCTTAAGGCAGAACAGTAAACTTCCACTGGAGGCCTTCCAAAGTGAAGGCAAACTGGTCCTGGGTTTCAGAATCAGTATCAATAGAGAAAAAGGCATTAGCTCACTCTCCTACAAATGGTATGTGCCCAGCTAATGGCTGAGCTGTCTAGGAGGCAGGAAGTTGAGCCCAGGGATCTTGACTGCTCACTTAGGTAGGCTGAAAAAACCGCAAAGAGGACTAGATGGAGCAGACATAGCCTTTATTACTAACATTACAAGTAGCACCAATGGTGGCAGATGGCGAAGCAGGACCACACCTCCCTGAGTCTGAGACTTGTTTTAAGAGGTCCCAGAAAAAGGGAGCATGTATCTTGTGTGTGACTCTAAACTACATTACTTCAGTGTGTATGTGCAGAGAGAAAATGTCAAGGAACAGCAAGAAAAAAAGGGCAATAAGCTGCTCTGAAAAGGAAATAAAAGGGAATTACAATCCATTTCTAAAGCAATACACATTCCTTCTGGCCAGGGTCCCTCTGGCCAGGCTTCCATTGTTGGGGTTGGAGGAGTCATGTCAAGCACAACCCCACAGTAGGTCTGAGATTAGGGTTCAGGAATTTGTTCTTAATGATTTTCTCAGGTGATTCAGATGTAGGTGATCTACAGATCACACTTTGGTAACACTATTCTGGTGGCTTAAAAGTTGCTTGAATGAATGAGTGAAAACCAAGAAATTAAAGGTCAAGAAAATGTCTGTGATTTTAATAAGTCTGTAGATTTACCAGTGTGAACTTTCTTGTTTTGATGTTGTATATAGTTACGCAAAGAACTGCCAATGGCGGAAACTGGGTGAAGTGTATATGGGACTTCCCTGTACTATTTTTGTAACTTTGTGAATCCATAATTTTTTTCAAAATGAAAAGTAACCAGATGGCTTTAATTGATATCTTCAGAACACTTCATCCCAAAGCAGCAGAATTTACATTCTTTGCAAGTGCACATGGAATATTTGCTACCTTAGACCACTCTAGGACACAAGTCTCAATAAATTTAAGATAAAAAATCATACTAAGCATTTTCTCTGACAATAACAGTATGAAACTAGAAATCAATCACAAGAAAACAACAAAAAACACATGATGATGTGGAGGCTAAATAACATGTTACTAAATAATTAAGAGTTAACAAGGAAATCAAGGTTAAATTTCAAAGTTTACCTTGAAACAAATGAAAATGAAACACAACAACCCAAAATCTATGGGACACAGTGAAAACAGCCCTAAGGGGGAAATTTATAGCTTTACAGGCCTACCTCTGGAAACAACAAAATTATCAAATAAACTATCTAACTTTACATGTAAAAGAACTGGAAAAAAACAAAACAAAGCCCAAAGTGAGTAAAGGAAAGAAATCATGAAGATTATAGCAGCCCTGACCAGATGGCTCAGTTGGTGGAGCATTGTCTTGTACACCAAAGGTTGCAGGTTTGATTCCTGGTTGGGGCACATAAGGGAGGCAACTGATTAATGTTTCTCACATTGGTGTTTCTCTCTCTCTCTCTCTCTCTCTCCCCCTCTCTTTCTGTTCTCCTTCTCCTCCTTCTCTTCCTCCTCCTCACCAAAATAAGTAGTCTAAAAATATACAAAACATCAATGAAACCAAGAGCCAGCTCTTTGAAAAGATACATAAGATTGACAAAAATTAAGCAAACTCATCATGAAAAAAAAAAGAGGGAAGACCCAAATAAGTAAAATTATAAATGAAAGAGAAGAAGCAACAACTGACACAAAAGAAATACAAATTGCACAACATGTAAGAAACAGATAAATTCCTAGAAATATACAATCTTCCAAAACTGAATCATGAAGAATCAGGCAGTCTGAATAGACAGAATACAACTAGTGGAATTGAAGCAGTAACCAAAAAACTCCCAACAAATAAAAGTCTTGGACTAGAAGACTTCACAGGTGAAATTTACCAAACATTCAAGGAAGAACTATTCCAAAAAATTCAAGGAGGAGCTAAGACTCCCAAGATCATTTTAAGAGGCCAGCGTTAACCTGATTCCAAAACCAGATAAAGATACTACAAAAAAGAAAATTATAGGAAATAACCATGATAAACAGAGATGTTAAGATCCTTAAAAATATTAGCAAACTGGATCCAGCAATACATTAAAAAGATCATATAACATGATTGAGTTAGAGTTATTCCAGGAATACAAGGTTGGTACAATATCCACAAATCAATAAATGTGATATACCAAGTTAAAAAAATGAAGGATAAAAAACACATGCTCATATAAACAGATGCAGAGAAGGCATTTGATAAAATCCAGCACTGATTTATGATAAAAAAAAACCCTCAGCAAAGTGGGAATAGAAGGAAAACACTTCAATGTGATAAAGGCCACGTATGACAAACCCACAGCCAACATCATACTCAACAGGCAAAAACTAAAAGAATTTCCTTAAGATCAGGAATAAGACAGGGATGCCTGCTTTCACCACTCTTATTCAACACAGTACTGGCAGTCCTAGCCATAGCAATTAGACAAGAAGAAAAAAAGGAAGGTATCCAAATTGAAAAGAAGAAGTAAAACTGTTGTTATTTGCAGATAGTGTGATGCTGTACATAGAAAATCCTACAGACTCCACCAAAAAGCTACTAGAGCTAATTAATGAATTTGACAAAGTAGCAGGATACAAAATTAATATTGTAAAATTGGTGGGACTTTTATGCATCAATAGTGAACTCTCAGAAAGAGAAACTAAGAAGACAACCCTGTTTACCATTGCAACAACAAAAAAATAAGGTACCTAGAAATAAACTTAATCAAGGATGCAAAAGACCTGTACTTGGAAAACTATAGGGCATTGAAGAAAGAAATAGAAGAAGACACATGTTGTACCATATGCCATGTTCATGAAATGGAAGAATTAACCTCATTAAAATGTCCATACTACCCCAAGCAAACTACAGATTCAATGCAATTGTTATGAAAACACCAATGGCATACTTTACAGACCTAGAAATAAAATTCCAAAAATTTATATAGAACTTAAAGCGACCCCAAATAGCCTCAGCCCTATTTAAAAAAGCAAAGTTGGAGGTATCACACTACCTGATATCATACAAGGCCATTGTAATCAAAGGAGACTGGTACAGGTGTAAAAAGTGGTATATAGACCAATCGAACAGAACACGGAGCCCAGAAATCAACCCACACCCAAAGTGGTTGATATGGTCAATTAATATTTAACAAAAGGGGCAAGAGCATACAATGGAGTAAAGACATTCTCTTCAATAAGTTGCGCTGGGAAAATTTGACAGGTACATGCAAAAACAAAAACCCTAGACTGCCAACTTATTCCATACAAACTAATAAACTCAAAATGGATTAAAAACTTAAATGTAAGTCATGAAACTATTAAATCTTAGAAGAAAACACAGGTAGTGAAACCTCAGACATGTCTTGTAGCAATAGTTTTGCTGATATGGGTCCTAGGGCAAGGGAAACAAAGAAAAGAAATAAATAAATGGGGCTACATCAGACTAAAAACTTCTGCACAGCAAAAGGCACTGTCCAAAATAAAAAGGGAACCCACAGTATAGGAGAAAACATTCACCCATGATACTTCTGATAAGGGGTTAATTTCTAAAGTATATTTAAAGAAAACATATAACACAACACCAGGAAGACAAACAATGCAATTAAAAAACGGGCAAAGGACCTGAATGGACATCTCTCCGGAAAGGACATACAGATGACCAATAGACATATGAAAAGATGTTCAATCAACATCACTAATCAGAGAAATACAAATTAATACCCAATGAGATATATCACCGCAGTCCTGTCAGAATGGCTATCATCAATAAATCAACAAACAACAAATGTTGATGAAGGTGTGGAGAAAAGGGAACCCTAGTACACTGCTGGTAGGAATGCAGACTGGTACAGCCACTGTGGGAAACAGTATGGAGTTTCCTCAAAAAATTAAAAGTGGAACTGCCTTTTGACCCAGAGACCCCACTTCTGGGAATATATCCTAAGAATCCTGAAATACTATGTAGCCATAAAAAGAAGACAATCTTACCTTTTACAATAGCATGGATGGACCAGGGGATTATTATGTTAAGTGAAATAAGCCAGTCAGAAAAAGAAAAATACCATATGATCTCACTTATATGTAGAATCCATTGAAAAAATAAACTGACGATCAAAATAGACACAGAGGTGTGGTCACAGGGAACACATTGACAGTTGTCAGAGCTGAGCCGAGAGAGAGGACTGGATAAAAGAAGGTGAAGGGATTAGCCAAAGAATATATACTCATGACCCATGGACACAAACAACAGTGTAGGGATGGCCAGGGTGGGGCAGGAACTGAGTGGAGGTGTGCAAAGGCGTGGAGGGTAAAAATGGGGACATCTGTAATAGTGCCAACAATAAAAATAAAGTTAAAAAAATTAAATTTAGTATTTAAAAAGTCACTGGTTTTTCCAAGGCTTCAAGAATATGCAGTTTTAATTTGTTTCAGACCACTTAATGTCTTTAGCCCCACTCTCAAGAGAGAAATCAACAATCCACAGATGTTAAGTATAATTATTTACATACTTAACCATCATATGGTTAAATCTCTATTTTTAATGAAAAGTATTTTATTCTTTCCTTGATTTCTCATTATCCACCAAGATAATCTTTTTCTTATTTTTAAATTTTTTAATTGTTGTTCAGGTACAGTTTTGTCAATTTTGCCACCACCACTCCACCCCCACTCCACCCTCAACCTCACCCCACCTTGGCTCTGTCCATGAGTCCCCCATATATGCTCCTTGACCACCATTTCCCTGTTTCCCCCATTTTCCCCTCCCCTCTCCTCTTTTCAATGTCAATGTGTTCTTCACTTCAATGTCTCCAGTTACATTGAACTTACTTGTTTGTTTTGTTGATTACACACAATTTACAGATGAAATCGTATGGTATTTGTCTTTCACCCCCTGGATTATTTCCCTTAGCATAATGCTTTCCAGCTCCATCCATGCTGTCACAAAGGGTAATAGCTCCTTCTTTCTTTCTGCTGCATAGTATTCCATTGTTTAAATGTACCACAGTTTTTTGATCCACTCACTTACTGATGGGTACCTGGTTACTTTCAACACTTGGCTCTTGTAAATTGTGCTGCTATGAACATTGGGGTGCATAGGTTCTTTTGAATTGGTGTTTCTGGATTTTTAGGGTATAATCCTAGCAATGGAATTTCTGGGTCAAAAGGCAGTTCCATTTTTAGTTTTCTGAGTTATTTCATATTGTTTTCCACAGTGGCTGCTCCAGTCTGCATTCCCACCCACAGTTTACTAGAGTTCCCTTTTCTCCACAACCTCACCAGCACTTGCTGTTTGTTGATTTCGTTATGATGGTCATTCTGTCAGGTGTGAAGTGACATCTCACTGTTCTTTTCATTCGCATCTCTCTGATGGCTAGTGATGCTAGGCATCCTTTCATATGTCTCTGGGCTCTGTGTATGTCCTCCTTGGAGAAATGTCTGCTCAGATCCTTTACCCCTTTCTTAATTGGGTTGTTTGCCTTCCTAGAGTGGAATCATGTGAGTTCTTTATACATTTTGGAGATCAAACCCTTGTCCAAGGTATCACTGGCAAATACATTTTCCCATACAGTGGGTTCCCTTTTTATTTTGCTGATGTTTTCTTTAGCCATGCAGAAGCTTTCCAATTTGATGAAGTTCCATTTGTTTATTCTTTCCTTTATGTCGTTTGCTCTAGGGGACATATCAGTGAAAATATTGCTGTGTGGAATATCTGAGATTTTCATGCCTATGCTCTCCTCTAGGACTTTTATAGTTTTGCAATGTATAGTTAAGCCTTTTATCCACCTTAAGTTTATTTTTGTGTATGATATAAGTTGATGGCCAAGTTTCATTTTTTTTCATGTAGCTGTGCAGACGTCCCAACACCATTTATTGAAGAGGCTATTTTTGCTCCATTTTATGCTTCTGCCCCCTTTGTTGAATATTAATTGACCATAGAGGCATGGGTTTATTTCTAGGCTCTCTATTCTGTTCCCTTGATTCATGTGTTCATGTGCCTGTTCTTATGCCAGTACCAGACTGTCGTGATTACAGTGGCCTTTCAGTATAATTTGATATTAGTTATTGTGATCCCTCTGACTTTGTTCTTCTTTCTCAAAATTGCTGTGGTTATTTGGGGTCATTTATGGTTCCATATAAATTTTTTAAATTATTTCTTCCATATCTCTGAAATAATTGGTATTTTAATAGGCATTGCATTGAATCTGTAAATTGCTTTGGGTAGTATGAACATTTTGATGATATTAATTCTTCTGACCCATGAACACGGTATATGCTTTCCTTTATTTGTATCTTCCTTAAATTCTTTCTTCAGTGTTGGGTAGTTTTCTGAGTCTTTTACTGGTAAGATTTATTCCTAGGTACTTGTTTTTGTTTTTTTGTTTGTTTTTCTATTTTGATGCCATAGCAAATGGGATTTTTTCCTGATTTCTGATTCTGATATTTCATTGTTGGTGTACAAAAATGCCTTCAATTTCTGAATATTGATGGTATCCTGCTCTTTGCCAAATTCACTTATTAGGTCAAGTAGTTTTTTGGGGGGAGTCAGTGGGATTCTCTATGTACACAATCATATTATCTGCAAACAATGACACTTTTGCTTCCTCCTTTCCTATTTGGATGCATTTTATTTCTTTTTCTTGTCTGGTCACTGTGGCTAGGGCCTCCAATACTATGTTGAATAGAAGTGGTGAAAGTGGGCACTCTTGTCTTGTTCCTGATCTTAGTGGGAAAGATTAATTTTTTGCCCATTGAGTATGATGTTGGCTGTAGGTTTCTCGTGTATGGCCTTTATTTTGTTGAGGTATGTTCCCTCTACTCACACTCTACTGAAAGTTTTGATCATAAATGGGTTCTGTACTTTGTCAAATGCCTTTTCCTCATATATTGATATGATCATATGATTTTTGTCTTTCCTTTTATGTGATGCATTATGTTTATTGATTTCTGAATATTGTACCATCCTTGCATCCCTGGGATGAATCCCACTTGATCATGGTGGATGATCTGTTTAAAGTATTGCTGGGTTCAGTTTGCAAATATTTTGTTGAGGATTTTAGCATCTATGCTCATCATCAACATTGGCTTATTTTTCTTTCTTCAATGTGTCTTTATCAGGTTTTGGGGTTAGGATGATGCTGGCTTCACAAAAAGAGTTTGGGAATCTTCATTCTTTTTGGATTTTTTGTAATAGTCTGAGAAGGATAGGGGTTAACTCTTCCTTAAATATTTTGTATGATTCTCCTGGGAAACCTTCCTGTCTAGGACATTTGTGTGCCAAGGCATTTTTGATTACTGCTTTGATTTCCCCAACTGTTATCAGTCTGTTCAGGTTTTCTGTCTCTTCTTGGTTCAGTTTTGGAGGATTATATTTTTTCAGGAATTTGTCCATTTCACCCAGGTCTTCAAATTTCTTGGCATATACTGGTTTGTAGTAATTTCTTACAGTCCTTTGTATTTTTCTGTGGCATCAGTTGTGATCTCTCCTCTTTCATTTCTGATTTTATTTATTTGGGTCTCCTACCTTTTTTCCTTCATGAATCTGCTTAAAATGTTGTTGATTTTGTTTATATTTTCCAAGAAACAACCCCTGGCTTGATTGATCCTTTAAATTGTTCTCTTAGTCTTTATGTCATTTAATTCTGCTCTGATCCTGCTTATTTCCTTCCTTCTAATCACTCTGGGCTTTATTTGTTGTTATTCCTCCAGTTCTTATAGATGTTGTGTTAGGTTGTTTATGTGAAATATTTCCTTCTTTTCAGGTAGGCCTGTATCTCTATGAACTTCCCTCTCAGATCTGCCTTTGCTGTGTCTCATAAGTTTTGGACAGTTCTATGTTCTTTTTCAATTGTTTCCAGAATATTTTTTTATTTCTTGTTTGATCTCATTATTAGCGCATTCATTGTTTAATAGCATGCTTTCAGACTCCATGAGTTTGAGTGTTTTTGAGTTTTTCCTTGAGGTTGGTATCTAGTTTCAGGCCCTTTTGGCCAGAGAAAATGCTTGATATAACTTCAATTTTCCTGAATTTGTTGAGGCTTGTTTTGTGCCTATCATGTGGTCTATTTTTGAAAATGTTGCATGTGCATTTGGAAAGCCTGTGTATTTTGCTTCTTTTGGATGAAAGGTTCTTTTTATATATCAGTTAAGTCCATTTGATCTAGGACTTCATTCAATGCTGCAAACTCCTTATTGATATTTTGTTTAGAAGATCTATCTATTTTTGACAGTGGGGTATTAAAATCCCCTAGTGCCAGTGTGTTACTGTCTATATCTTTCTTGAAGTCCTACAACATTATCCTTATATATTTGGGTGCTCCTAGGTTGGGTGCATATACATTTACAATGTTTATGTCTTCTTGATGGATTCTTCCCTTGAGTATTATGTAGTGTCCTTCAGTACCTCTTTTTATGGTTTTTGTTTTTGAAGTCAATTTCATCTGATAGAAATATTGCTACTCCGGCTCTTTTTTCCTGTCCATTTGCTTGGAATATATTTTTCCAACTGTTCACTCTCAGCCTGTGTAGGTCTTTTGTTCCTGAGGGTCTCTTGTGTGGACTTTGTTTTCTTATCCTCCCAGCTACCCTATGTCTTTTGATTGGAGCATTTAATCCATTCACGCTTAAGATTATTATTGATAGGTACTTATTCATGTTTCTGTCTTTGTACCTGTGTTCCTCTCTCTCTCTGTCTCTTTCTCTCTCCCCCCTTCCCTC
Organism: Mormoops blainvillei; assembly: GCA_004026545.1. Lineage (NCBI taxonomy): Eukaryota > Metazoa > Chordata > Mammalia > Chiroptera > Mormoopidae > Mormoops > Mormoops blainvillei. The sequence continues at coordinate 3,800 of PVJD01001552.1, read as the reverse complement.
TCTCTCTTTTTCTTCCTCTTCTTATAAGCAGTCCCTTTAGCATCTTGCAGTGCTGGTTTGGTAGACATGTATTCTTTGAGATTTATTTTGTCTGGGAAACTCCTTATTTCTCCTTCCATTTTAATTGAGGGTCTTGCTGGGCAGAGTAGTCTTGGTTGCAGGTCTTTGCTTTTCATTACTTGGAATATTTCTTGCCATTCCCTTCTGTCTTATAGTGTTTCTGTAGAGAAATCAGCCGCTAGCCTTAGCTTTGCACGCTTATATGTTACTTCTTGTTTCTCCCTTGTTCTTTTTTTAAGACTCTGTTTTTATGTTTAAAGTTTGATATTTTAATTCTAATGTGTCTTGGAGTAGACCTGTTTGGTTTCACCTTGATTGGGACTCTCTGTGCTTCCTGAACTTGCATGGTATTTTCCCTCCCCAGGTTCAGGAAATTTTCTGTCATTATTTTTTGCAAAAGGTTTTCTATCCTTTGCTCCTTTTCTTCTCCTTCTGGTATACCCATGATTCCAATGGTGTTGTGTTTCATGTTGTCTTGCATTTCCCTTAAGGTATCTTCATATTTTTTTTTAGTTTTTTTTCATGCCACTGCTCTACCTGGGTATTTCCTTCTACCTTATCTTCTAGCTCACTAATTTGATTCTCTGCTTCATCCAGCCTGCTTGTAATTCCTTCTAGTGTATTTTTTCCCCAGAAATTGTATTCTTCATTTCTTCCTGGTTCTTGTTTAAGGTTTCTATTTTCTTTTTTCATATGATTATAGTCCTCATTCAGTTCCCTGTGGTTGTTTTTGAGTTTCTTGAGCATCCATATCACCATTATTTTGAATCCTATATCTGATAGTTTGCTTGTCTCCATTTCATTTAGCTCTTTTAGTGGGGAGTCTATTCCTTTCGATTGCTGGTTCTTTCTTTGTCTCCCCATTTTTGGAGACCTTTTTTATTTGGTTCTGTGATTCCTGATGATCTGCCTTGCCAGCTATCTTTGTAGTGTGAACTTCAGTGGTAGGAGTTCTGTGGGACTCAATGGTGTGGTCTCTTTGATCTCCTTTTCTGGATGCTCTAGGATGGCCCTTTCTTCCATTAGTGTGATGTATCATGTTGCAATTGGTCTTTTCCTGTTGTTGGCTCCTTTGTTGGTGAGTTCTCTCCTCCTTCAGGTTTACTGGTATTCACAACTCCCACCTTATCTTGTATGTGATCAAGGGCAGCGCAAAGGTGAAATGAAGTAGAACAGTGGGGGAGTGTTCTAAGTGAACTAATGTACTGACAAGTAAGGAACAGATAGGGAATCCTTGAAGAAGCACCACAATAAGCATGATAATTCACCCAAGTAGCTACTTTTTATAAAAGATGAAATAGAGATAAGACTCATTGAGGGGGTAAGTATGTGAGGTGACTCCACAAAGCAGAATGCCTATGTGGGGTTAGATGATGAGATATGGTGAGACAAAGTGATAGAAATTTGGGTAGTGTGAGAGAAAAATAAAATTCACCACAACAGCAATAAAGCTCAGGAAGGTAGCAAAATGGGCCAAAACCCAGGTAGGATGCTGTGTGGGATTTGTAACAAGCATAATAAAAGAAGCATTTAATTGCCTGTTTTCTATCATCCTCTGCAAACTTTGGCTTCCAAACTTCAAGAAGTTCTTTTTCAACATGAGACATCACAGTTAAATAAGTGTTTCTTGGCTATTATACAAGTAAGAAACATCAGAATATTCTACAAAGAAAAGTGGTAGCATCTCCTTCCCCTAGGATATTGTAAGAATTATTTTGGCCTAGTTAAAAAATAATTAACATTTATTTCAGTACTTGCAGTGCAGTGGGTGCTTTTGTGTACATCATCTCATTTAGTGCTTTTGTCAGCTCTGAAGGGTGTTTCCTTCAGAGAAGGAAACCAAGGATCAGAGGTGTTAAGTGCCTTGCCTCTATTGCAAATGCTGTCTGAGCCTCTATGCCATTCTGCACCCAGTGACAGAAGATGAATAATGTGACCTTCATAAAACCCTTGCAGTCTGAAGAGTCTTGGTTGTGCTTTCTCAGTCCATCAGCAAAATGGAGACCAAAAACTCACCGTGCTCACCTCAGTGTTTTACTTTTATCACAGTTATAAATCCTCCCAACATTATCGGAAGCCAGGGCCAGTGAGCTACAGGGGCTGACTGGCATCTCTACAGCAGAGCCAGCTTAGACAGAGGGTCAAAAGGCATGTTATGTGTGGAGGTTGTGGGCAGGCAGAGTGTTGGGCTCCAGCAAAAACAGGCAGTCCACGAGGCTTTGACTCATACTTTGAAAATTGGTTTCATGCTTGGACTGTCATTGGGGGCCTGGTTGAATAATAGGATACTCAACACATTCTTCCCCCTCCCCTCTGCAGCAGTCCAAACCTCTGTGCACAGTGTCTGGAGGGATGTGATGTGATGAGCCTTAGCAGGGTACACCTAGTCAGGCTCCACAGCTCTGGTGGGGCTCATGTGATCCAAGAGGCCATGGTTCAGAGTGGCCTTGGAGAGCAGCTTAAGTGCTCCACTAACCCCTGCCAGGCCAGCTACTGGTTCAGGTACTCTCAGCCTCCATGTTCATTACTCTGTGAGTGTGTGGTATGGGCTGCGGGGAGACTTCAGGGAGTTCCCATGGGACTGTTTATGGCATGACTGCACGGTCCCTTCAGTTCTGACTGTCATTGTGGGTCCCCACCATGTGAAGCTAACTACAGAAGAGCCCCATCAGAGCCCCAAAACACAAGCAGCACAAAATCCAGCATTCCCTAGAGGTAGAATGAGTTATTAGGGAAGTGCTCTCAGGAGAGGTGAGGTGAGGGAACTAAGCAAAGACATTGTCCGGGTCAGACCAACTTCAGCCTGATACCACTGGGAGCCCAGGAGAATGGGTTATACCACAAAGCAAGACTTAACTTGAGGCTAAGGGACTGGTCTTTTTTGCCCCTGTGTCAGTCATTAGTTATTGGCCAGGCAAGGGATGAGGGCAATATCTTCCTACCCTCTGGGTTCAGGTGCTTCCTACTTGGCTAAGGATAATTCTCTAGGGAATGGGGGCAGCTGTTACCAACCAATATTAACACCCATTGGGGTATGTGTGCACCAGTCCAGCCATGGGGATCTGGGTAGGGCACCGGCAATATTACTGCACCATACCCATGGGAATACAGCCAGGGCACAACTCAGTCAGAATCCCATCAAGAGCCAGCCTGGTGACTCTGACTCCTAAAAAAGCCAGAAGCCAAGGATCCATGCAGCACTACAATGAGCAGTATCTGTGACAGCCTAGCCATCACCCCAAACACCCATTCTCTGAAACTACCAAGCCAGTATATGCCCTCATATCTCTTCCCAGTAGTACTCAAGCCTGTATGCTCCATAAGTGGAGTCCTGGGAGCTTCTGCTCAGGCTTTCTGAAGCCAAGGCCAGCCCTGTCTTCACACAGCCACACAGGACATCTATCAGAGCTACACTGTGAAAATCCAAAGTCTCTGCCCAGAATCTTTAATACAAGTTTGCTGCTGTAACACAAATATCTGCCTCAGATGTGGGGGAGATTAAATTAGGAATAATCTTAATTCTTTCTGGCAGAAGGAAGTAAGCAAGGGATGTCAGCTCCCCAGTGATATGCTACTGTTAAGGAAATCCAGGTTTAAAGGTAGTTCAGTTTGCCTTTGCCTGCTAATAGAATCTGATCTGTGACTCTCAGGTCCATGTAGGAGCCTGCACAATCGCCTCTTGTATTGTGGTATCTTTGTCAGCCTCACTGTATTCCTCAAATGATCCAGAAGATAACCCT